>RCAB01000040.1:24864-255467 GCA_003640385.1 Setaria digitata | reverse complement strand
ATTCGTTCTCGAGTATTTTCAATACATGAGAAAATAACAGACAGATAAAAATGTGTCCAATAATAATTTAAAATTATCAGCCAGAAGTGCGATTACTTTAATCAACTTAATAATTCGGAAATAAAGTATTTTAGCATGTTCATGAAGAAGTAATTATAAGGAACAATTTATTAAGTATTTAATTTATGTTAAATAATTTTTACATGGTGTATTATTTATGCTAAATTTCTTACAGTAAAATTAAAAAATTATCAGATAGTGTCTTCTTGCACCATCTCAAATTTTTTAAGACTGGTTAAATAAATTCTTGTGCAATATTAAAGAAAAAAAAAAAAAAAAAAATAGAAATGTCACTACATTCATTGTAATTCTAAGTCAAAATATAAGTATACTTCAGTTTTATACATGTGAACCGTTTCATGAAGCAACAACATAGAATAGTAATCTTATAGTTATAAACTTTGAACTAAATTTTTTCATTTTCACTCAAAATTCATTGTAATGTAAAACTTTATTTCATTCTATGCTATTACGATTAGTATTCATACCGTAAGCAAATTTTGCTAGTTGACTTTCATCTTTTTTTTTTTTCTTTTTAATTCGAAAAAAGAAAACATTCCATACGATCGTGAAAGTAATCATTCATTTTTGCATTTTTTTCGTCCTCGATTTTTTTCTCTCTTGTTTACTTCATTAACCGATAATGATGTTAATGAGAGACCTGCAACTGAAAGTGCTTTGATATTAAATTTATGTAAACAGCAAACGAAACTTTTCAAATTATTTAAGTGGCCTAAAGTAGTTAGACTGGTAGGCGAAATAATTTAATTTTCGGAAAAATGCGACTTTAAAAAATTCAAATTCCTCTTTTTAAATTCTATTTATCTTTTCGTTAAAAAAAAAAAAAAAAAAAAAAAAAAAAAAAGGAGTAGTAAAACAGAATGACCAGAATTTAATGATTCATTTGATATCCTGTAATAAAAGCATAGTTAGATGAATATTTCATTAAATTATGTTAAAAATAAGTGCACAATTTATAAACTTGCTTAGATTCAGTAATTTAAAAGGAATTCATTCATTTGGACATATTGTTGAGTTTTCATTTTTTCGTTTTATTTTATCTTTCTTCTTTTTTTTTTTTTTTTTTTTTTTCAATTTCAGCAAACAGTACATCAATCTTTATTGCTTTTTTCAATAAATTTCTGAATGCAATGCATTTTATTTTATTTTATTTTTTGTTTATTTTTTTTTTTTTATTTTCTACATTTTTTTCCATAATAGCTAGCTAAGAAAATCTACTTAAGCCATTCCATTCCCCCAAAAGTCATTTTCCGTATTAAATCGCTCTTTGCTTCACTGCTTTATGAAATTTTTGACTCCAAATTCATGTAGCAATATTTTTCAATCCACTTAAAATCCCATTAATGATAAGTGTGAGAGAAAAAAAAAAAGATCTAATTTGTGGATTATTTTTTTTTCTGATCTTTCTCTAGTTTCCATAATAATTTTTATGCAAACATGTGAAAAATGAACAAAATATTTTACGCTATAATATTTGTTAATAATTGAAAAATTGCATTTAAAAATATTTTAACCAATACCATTTTTTTTTTTTTTTTTTGTTGCTATTTTTACCGCATAAAACAAGTTAACCATGCAAATATAAGTGCTTAAGTTCGTTCAGTGAATTATTGTTAATCGGTTGATAATGCATATTCACATTTTGATAAAAAAAAAAAAAGTAGCAATAACAATATATGCATAACTTTTTTGCAAAATAATAAATAAAAATTACGACTTCTCAGGTTCATTTCTCAATTCCGGAAATTGAAGCTAAGCCATTTATTTGATAGGCTTGGAAAGAAAATGTACTTTTTTTTTTTTTTTTTCAATAATAATATCAATTTTATCCTTCCATTTCAATTAACCTTTATTTTAAAATGAAAAAAAAAAAAAAAAATGAGTGAAGATTATTTAGATTTCGAATAAGAAAAGAAATGGAAAATGACAAAAATATGCTATCGATTTTTTCTTTTTACCCTTTGTAAGGAACTAAACCAGCAAAAGGCTAATTTAGAAAAAAAAAAAAAAAATCAAATAAACTGCTATGTACAATATATAACTAAATTTATGCATTCAATTTCATGTACTAATTTTGGATCTAATTCACTTCGATCTTAAATTTCACCTATGCTAAGTCTAAGTTTAGATTTCATTCATGCTAGAATTTTATTACTTTCCCTAATTACTTGTGCCATTTCTCCAACATAACTTTCATGACATATTGAACTTAGCAGATGGTAAACGAATTCATTCTACCGCTTTCTGAACTGAGTAAATATGAAAACAAGCAGTATTTATAAGTATATATGTATGTATGTATGTATGTATGTATGTGTGTGTGTGTGTGTATGTATGTATGTGTATGTGTGTGCATGTATATATGTGTGTGTATCAAACTAAAAATGCTAAGTACTTTTTTTTTTCTCTCTAAAATTTGCTTCTAAGACAGAAGGACAATATGCTGTCGGATTGACAAGAAGTATACTAACTAGCATCAGGTAGAAGGGAAGAGGAAACAGTTTCTTGCTTGTTTTTTTTTTTTTTCTTTTTTTTTTTTTTTTTTCTTTTAAATCAGTAGCCGATTTAAATGCAGTAGTTACAGTACAATTAGCAGTAGCCGAATTAACAGTAAATATAACAGCAAAGTGATAGTCTCAAAGCTTATGTCCAGCCTTGAGAAGCTAAAAGTAAAAGGCTTGCTTGGCCTTCACCAATTTTTTGTCACGCGTGTTTTTCTTTGAGATATGTATAAATGTGTACGCATGTATGTGTGTATGTGTGTGTGTGTGTGTGTGTGTGTGTGTGTGTGTGTGTGTGTGTGTCGGTGTGTCGGTGTGTCGGTGTGTCGGTGTGCATATCACATCTAGCAAATCACTTATCTTTTCCCTGAATTCATTTCAAATCTTCTACTCCTCTTCATTCTTTTTCTTGAAATTTCGCTTTAAACTATTTCATTTCCCAACAGGCAATTTTTTGTCTTCTCCTCTTCTCCCTCTCACCGTTTTTCCTTATCATCTTGATAAATTAATTGATAATCAGTGCATATTTTATCATTCCAAATCATCGTTTATCACCGTTTGAGAAGCATTTGTAGTTTGTTTATTTCATTTAATTTATCATTAATTAATGCAAAATTAAATTAATCTCTTTCATTCTTCCCATTACTCTCTCTCCTCTCGCTTTTTTTTTTTTAATGTGTATTATTCGATTAATTGATTTATCTTTCTTTTAAATTAGCAATTTAACATAAAATAGCATGGCATTAATGAAATGTTATTTAATTATTTTGTTCATAACTAAGCGTAATAGTTCTTGTCGCTCTAAAAAAAAAAAAAAAAAAAGCAAAGGAAGTGTAAGACTAGACAAAAAATTCACTTTTTTTAAATTATAATTTGGAAAAAAAGTAAATAAATAAAATAAAATAATAAGAATTTATAGACACATGCAAAAAAAAAAAAAACTGACAATGTATTTATTGTTTTAAATTTTGAATGGATTTTTTGCAGTTACTGCTAAATTTCATGAGATCACAATGTGTTTATTAGTTTTAAATTTGGATAATTTTGAATGAAATTTCTGCAGCTACTGCTAAAATTCATTATATTTGTTTTCATCACATTTGGCACTCTTTGTGCTTTTGTTTTTTATCATCATTTTTGCTCACAACATCATCATAACACAAAATATTTATTATCTCATTTTGTCGCATTAGTCGGACACATTTTTATGATTCGAACAGCTGTGTAAATTTTTTTTTTTTTATTTTTTTTAATTAGAAAATTTCAATCATTAATTATTGGTTAATAAAATGATACTGGCAAAAAAAGAATTCTTGATTAATTAGGAAAAGAAAAAGAGAAAGGCAAAGTTCAACATCTGTTATAAGTAATTGAATTCGGCTGTAGAATATTTCTTTTTATGTCTGCTAAAACATTGAAATTTTCCCTTTCTTTTTTTTTGTCTCATTGCATTGAATTAAAATAGTTTAGGTGTGAAAACATGTCTAATAGTTTCTCTCCTGTTTTCTTTTACATTATCCCATTGTCTTTTCTTCTGATTTAACTGCCTTCATCCCTTTTCTCTCTTTATTTTTCTTTTTCCAATTCTATTTATAGGATTAGAAATGGATAAATTAACGGGAATTAAAGGATGAAGGAAAATAGACTAATAGAGTTTGACGTCAGTATTAATTCTTTCTGGTTAAGCCCATTGAAGCCTTTAACTTCCTTTCTCTTTCTGGGACGAGTGAAAAATGCCTTCCAATTTCAGGCAGAAGAAGGTCCAAGATGCTTATTTTTGATTATTTGAGTTTGTATTTCATTCATTCATTCATCCTTATTTTGGTAAAAGTAAAATTGTCGGCAATATTTGTTTAGCATTTTCCATTTTCTAATTTTTATTTCCTTTTTTTTCTATACTTAATTTTGTTTTTTCCTGTTTTCTTTTCTTTTCGCCCTTTCCTTCCTTTATTTGTTGTTGCTCATAAAATGCCTAGAAGCCTTTTTTTTTTCTTTTGAAATACCATAAAAAGTTTTCTTTTTTCTTTTTTTTCTTTTAGTTGAATATTTATCAGAAAAAGGTTTTTAAATAAAAAAAAAAAATTCATTAGTAAGTGTGTAAATAATTTAGTTCATTAAAATTGGTCGATAATTTTGTAAATTTTAATGATAGATATGTTTCGACATTTCAATTTAAATAAAATGCTTCACAACTTACCGTATCCAAATTATACATATAAAATAAAACATTTCTAAAATGTGTCTGTCTTTATGTAAAATTATTATTTTATTAATGAATTCTCTTCTTTTCCGCTCCTTATATTGAGTTATTTAGAGAAGAGAAATTCTAAAAATCTTTTAAATCATTTCTGAATTCATTTTTGAATTCGTCTTAGCAATTAATTTCTTTTTTTTTTTTTTGCACAGAATATGCAAACTTTGCCATTTCTTTCTCATAAAGTTTCCATTTTTTCTTTTATAAATCATTTCGTCACTTTTTCCGTTGAAAAATCAAATCGAAAGCTTAGATTTCCATAGTTTTAGATATGTTGTTGTAATGTTTCATTTCATTTAAAGGTTATCCGTCTTTAAAATTTAATTATGATATGATATTATTGGGATTTTAATGATAAACATAGTATTTCGGAAAAAGATCTAATATTTTTAGATCATTATTCTAACTGCTCATGATATAATGCTAAAAGCGAGCTTAAAAGTTTTCGAGTATTTTTTTTTTCCTGTCATAATACTTATCTTTAGGTTCAAGATCATGATTATATCACATCACAAACGAATTTCAGAGAACATCCGGCATCATTTAATAAAACGCCCCAACAAAAACTTAAACAATGAGATTCTATAAAAAAAAAAAAAAAAAAATTTATGTTAATGACTTTAAACTTTTTGATTTCATTTTTCAAGAGCTGAAAGAAAGGCTTTTATAACTACTCTCTCTCTTTTTCTTTTTTTATTTTCTTTACTGTACCTGATGAATTTTGAGGAAAGTTGGATGAATTCAATAATATTCCCTCATTAATTTGGGAGAAATAATCCAAATTTCTGGGAAAAAAATATGAAAAGATAAATTGCCAAGTTTAACTAAAAAAAAAAAAAAAAAAAAAAAAAAAGAAAGAAAATGAATGATTGTTCATTTTCATTTTTTAGCTGGAAGAAAAAGCCTTAAAAAAAACTACAGTGAAAGAGGTAAGGAAAATAAATAAGAAATGGGGTAATTATGGTTTAAAAAAAATATATATATATATATATATTTGACAAGTAATCGATAAATGAATTTTTTGATTTATGGATGTGTTTTCCGGCTCCAGTTATCAAATAATACATGTGATGTGCATGTAGCATTTTCGCTTCTTTTTTGCTATTTCTTTGGTCATTTGATATATGTATACTATATCAAACAATATTAATTACTATATACATTTTTTTTTCTTTTTTTTTTTTTTTGAAAAATTACCTAAAAACACGAAACATAAATTCAAATATTTTATTTACATAAGAAATTAGACATTTTTCTGTTTTAGCCAATACTTTTTAAAATTGTATTAATCATTTCTGAAAACTTTTTTCCTGTTCAAGGAAAATTATTTCCATTGAAAAAGACATTTATTTCCTGTCAAAAATTGTTGAAAATTGAAAACTACTGAATTTATTTGTCGAATCAGTTTGTTAGTTCCTCACAAATATAATAGTTATCCTAATTTATTTCATTTTTTATTGATAAAAATCAAAATGATCAATTTCTAAATTTTCGCAATATTTTTTTTACTCCTTCACTTTCTTTTTCATTCTTTTTTTTTTTTTTTTTGAAATTTTTAATCATTTATTTTGTTCAAATGAAAACCTTCATTATTTGTTACGAAAGAGAAAAAAAAAAAACTCAAATATTTCGATTTCCCTTATCTGTTTTTACTTTCTCAGTTCATAAATTCCACATCATAAGTTTTTCCAAACCATGAAAACAAAACAGTGAATTAATTTATGGCAGTAAAATCTCTTGTTTTCTTTTCTTCTTTTTTTTTTTTTTTCTTGAGGAAACTTTATTTAATCATTGGAAAACATGTTTTCATGCTACTTATCTATTCAACAAACATTGTTACCATGACGCTGCAAGCACATTCAATTCAATTCTAACAGCTTCAACAATGCATATGCTTCAACTTTTGGCAACATTTTTCGAGATCAAAGTTTAAATCTTTCTTCACTTCAAAATTTAGGGAATAAACATTATCCAACAATTTTTAGGAAATATGAGAAAGAAATTAATTTTGAAATCCAATGTAGAAAAAAAGGAGAAACGATAATATTAACAAATCATATATGTATATATCGATGAAAGAAAAGAATTGGCAATAAAAAAATAAAATCCAATAGTTCTAAAGTAATAATTACGGAAGCCTCCTTTCTTTTGTTATTATGAATTAGTGAAATTTTTTTTCTAAATATTGAGTCATTTCTTATGAAAATATTATAATTACAAGAAGAAAAAAAAAAAGCAATTAGTTAAGTGATTTAAATATTGAATAAGCCGTTTCCCTCTTAAAACACTTTTTTTTGCCTTCTCATTTCTAAAAAATCATTAGTGGAATTTAAATTTCTCTTATTATTTTTTAAAAAAGAATAGAAAACTAACGTAACGAGAAATTTTTTTAGGACCCATTTCTTTTTCAGCAATTTACAAATTTCACAATCGAAATATTCATGAAATTCTCATGTACATTTTATATTTCTTCATAAATTCTAACGCAACATTTTCTTTTTTTATTAACTTTTTTTATTCCATAGCTGCAGAAATTTCACTGGAATTCCTTTTTTTTTTTCCTTTCTCCCTTAAAAAAAAAAAAAAAAGAAAAAAAAAATTGAAGATTGAAGTTACTAGAAAGTTTTTCCTGTTGCTCTTCTTACTTCGCCATCACCTCTTCTCATCTTCATCCGTCTCTCTTTTTCCCGTCCTCATTACAAATTACTCCCCAAAGTTTTGCCGTTACGAATTGTTGATTTGTTATTTTGTCGCAGTTTGTAAATGACAAATTACTAACATGCCATGAATCGGATATATGTTGTCAGTTGATTTGTTGCATAAAGCTTGTTCAGCTTCGTCGAGAATTTTCAAGCATCAATGCCTAAATGAGCACTTTTCTCTCTCTTCTTCTTTTGCTTTTCTATTTTTATTTTTATTTTGATTTTTTTTTTCCTTCAATTTAAATACCCTTTCTTCTTTCTACTAACTAACTCATTCATTCCTTCCTCTTCCTCTTTCATCAATCCATTCATCTACTTTTTATTGAAGGCCAACATTGTTATGTCTTTTTTTTCCTTTTTATTTTAATTTTTTTCAAATGGTCAAATTGTTTTTGCTAGCTGTTAGTTATGCTGTACTTTAATCATTTAGTTAATCATTTTTCATCCTCACCTAGCCAAACAATCTTTTTAAAATATTGAAAAATTTATTGATAGATGTTAATAAAATGGAAAAAATTATAAATTAGATAATTTTTTTCGTCCTTTTTTTTTTGATGGTTTATTTCAATATCTTTTAGCAAATAAAAGTGTACTTTTTTTTCTTCATATCCGTTTTAATTTTAATTCATTTTTTGCTCACATTTTTCTTTTTCCCTTTTACTATTTAGCTTATCGGTAATCGTCTAAATCAGTTTAGTTTTAAAATGGATATGCAAGCTAGCGCAACGAAATTCGTTTCAATTCATGCTTTATAAATTAATCACAGTTTTTCTCGTTTAGTTGTTGTTTATTTTAAAAGTTTCATCAAAAATTTTTTGCCAAAATTTATGGCACATCAATTTGATAATAATTTTAACAAAATCTTTACAGATAAAAATTTCCTTAATTAATTCGTGAAAAAAAAGGAAAAAAAAAAAAAAAAAAAAGAAAAAAGAAGAGAAGAAAAGAAAAAGTGACAAAAGGCTGATTCAATGTGCGATGTATATGAATGATGGAAATAAATTCTGTCAAATTAGAATGAAAATTTTAGATGACTAATAATTTAACGATTTTCAGTGATGTCAACAAATGGATAAGAACTCGTAAAACTGGGGAGATTACGGCTTCAGGATTATTTTCAGTGATGAGGCTAAGGCGGCACAACAGGAAGGCATCGAAAAGGCGATCAGAGTTAACATTCGATCTAAGTGGTTTGACAAAAGTACTGAAACGTACACGTTTAACAAGGAATGGGTTAGCTTTTTCATTTTTTCATTTTTTTTTTTTTTTTGCTCAAATTTGAAGGATAATTTAAATATTCTCATAGCGATATATTTGTTATGATTAATTATCGTAGTGATAATAATTTCTAACCAATTATTAAACTTTTGCATTTATCATATAATTTCAATCTTTTGGAAAAAAAAATGAATAAATTCCTTTCTGTTTTATAGAATAATTTATTGCAATTTAGAATTAAACGGTNAAAAAAAAAAAAAAAAAAAAAACAGAATTAGCCAATAATTGAGTCATTTTAATGAGAAATTTTTAAAATAAAACGAAAAAAAGTAATTAATTGTATGAGCGGTGTATAATTTGCCTATTATCAAAGACTTTGTTTAATGAGAAATATTTTTCAAATAAATTTCAGTTCACAAAGTTGTCAGGATGTGCCACCATCGTGTCCTTCACCTCAAGATGCTTCTATTGCTGTGCCAGCCAAAGGTCGTATTGTTCATATGGTTGGTGTTTTTCAAAGTCCACCAACTTCATCCACCTCATCGTCCAATGAAAGCAATAATGGTGGAATTACCACTGCAACAAATAGCATACAACCTGAAACTCCTCCAGGTTAATTAATGAGTTGTTTATAGAAATTTTATAATGCCTGAAATGCTTTGAAATTGATGAATTTTCTTTATAAAATTTCATAAAAGTCATTTTCTAAAAAAGAGGAAAAAATCATACAAACCTAAAGCTTTCTAACTTTAACAAGTTTGTAAATTTTAATCCCGTGTAAAATTAATTTTTTTTTCAAGACACAATTGTTATGTTATCATTTTTTTTGTTATATCAAGTTACGAAATCATCAAATTTCACAAAATTTCAATCCCTAACTTTTCACTTTTCAATTTAAATCCTGTCGAAAATTTTCAATAAAATAAGCCGTTCTTATTGCATTATTTTGACAGATAATTTTATTTTCTGGCACTTAAGGATAATTGAATGAGTTAGGCATAATTTATAAATAATTTAGTATATTGGGAACAAAACTTTTCCAAAATATTCTTTTATCTTTTATAAATAAAATTCTCACTTTTTTTGATTTTTGATTTAAAACAAAATATCACGCTATTTTGAATTTGAGGCATGAAAAGTTGTAAATTCAAAGTTGAATGTTGTTTATTATATTAATAAACTCCTTTATTATCACACACACCAAAATCATTGTCCATCATAAATGATTTGTATAGTGATAAATAATAAAAGCTTATAATGATAAAAACTTATCGTTATTTGTCTTATCATTATGCTAGGAAATCTTCGAAATTCAATTTTAAAAGCATCAAGTTTCCTTTTCCTTTAGTTAATTATCAAGCTTTTCAGCAGAATCATTTGACTTATTCAATCATGTTTCAGTGTTTAGTTTTTCTAATAAAATTGTTCTGGAAGATACTATAAGATGCAGTCAGTAAATTTTCCTCATTTCATCCATTAATTATTCTTTTAATAGGTAGACTCACATAAGTGCATGCATTATGTTCGTCAATCAACACGCCTCAATTCCTCATGGCTTGTTTTAAATTTCCGGAATTATATTCCATTGGAATATGAATTCTTACTGCACAATAAAATCAGAGATTGTGTTGAATTAATCAAGCTGATTTTCAAAAAAAAGAAAAAAAAATTGAAAAAAAGAAGTTAAGTGTTACATGATTTAACGAATCTTTGCTTAGACTGGACTGAAATTTCAATCTTATTTTTTAGTGATAAGGTAACTTTTCAGTTCATAACACAGAACCAACTTTCTCTTCATCCGCACATCTTGATGAGTCGAAAATGTATCGCCGATATACTAGTTCGTCAGCGGCTACGGAACAGGACGATTTTACACCGGAAGAATTGCAAGAATTTGCACAAGCGTTTAAGGTCTTATTCGAAATAATCCAATAAATTTCATGCCAAAATGCCTTTTTTTTTTCTTAAATTTGTTGTGAAACGGGTCACTGCACCATCCTTTTCTTCATTGATTCCACTAAATTAAATTTTAAAATATTTATTTTCCTATTCTATGTGATCTAATTTTTTCCAATTTCAAAATTCATTACTTTGTCACTTATAATGTAAATAAGGCTTATATGAAAATGTGGACTAATGGACTAATATTTTTGCCTAAATAAATAGACCTCACTGTAATCTTATCTCCAATTATGATAATAAATTTATTGATAATATAAATGATAACTTTAGTATTCTAACATTTAGATGTTCGATAAAGATGGCAACGGTACGATGAATATCAGAGAATTAGGTGTGGCAATGCGTACTCTCGGGTTAAATCCAACCGAGGAAGAGCTGCTGAATATGGTCAATGAATACGATGTGGATGGAAATGGCAAAATTGATTTTTTCGAATTTTGTAAAATGATGAAAGAAATGAGCAAGGAAACGGATCAGGAACTGATACGATTAGCATTCAAGTATATTATACAATTACATTATTGATCATCGATATCCTATATTTACTATGACAACTGGCTGAGAGGGAAAAATTGTTATGATATATGTTTTGATAAGATGAAATAGCTTTTGCTTAAAAGTGGAATTGAAAAACCACTAGACTTCATATATAAAAGTTTCGGAGAAACGATGCCAGATTACGAACTTTTTAGTATTTTCTGAAGAGAAATATATTAGCCGGAACAAGAATGATTTCATTGATTTCATCGAGAAATATTGATTCTTGCACTTGCTTTCCATATGTCTTTTTATTCTACCTTGGAACTTACAAGCGTATACTTACCAAATCGTGCATGAAAAACATTTTTTTTTAGAAGCACTTTTTTTTTCTCTCTTTTTTTTCTAAATGTAAAATATATTTGAACTTTTCGTATTCTTTCCCATTTCTATTTTTTACTCTTCCCTTAAAATATATGTGCATTATTTGAGTCAAGAAAAACTTTTTTTTTTATTTTTCATTTTTTCTAAGGAAAGAGATTTTTTTTAAGGAAAGAAAAGTTTGGTCTGTAGTTTTTAATTTCTGAAACCTCAGATTTCTTAACACATCGAAAACTTGACGAAAATTTCAACTGGAAAAATTTGCGCCCATTAATACAAACCTTATTCATTTCTTTTCTTTCCTCTCTAACTGAATTCTCTTATAATAGCAGAAGACAATTAGATTCATTTCAGCTGTAATCACTTTAACAATGATGAGCCATTCAAATTTTAACTTTTTTTTCCCCCTTTTCCTTTTTCGAAATAAAAAGAAAAATTGCTAGAAATGTCTCCGAACAACATGTGATCTAAGCGTCTAAGCATAGCAGGAGAAAACGGTAGCAGTCATTTAATGAAAAAATAACGAGCAAATGTGTCTCAAAGAAAAAAAAAAAAAAAAAAAAAAAGGTCTAAAAAGCTTAAAAAAAAAGCGAAGAGAAAATAGATAAATAAATTAGGAGAAATATGATACTTTCATATTGTATGAAACTTTTACCATCGGCAGTCTAAGAGATGACTGGATAACCTCTATAGAACTGACTAATTAATGCTAATGATTAGATTATGGAACAATGTTGCGGAATAATGACATTATTCTTAATTTTTAAAGTTGACTTTTTTCTCTTCAGATTCTTCATAATCTTCTTTGAAAATTTGTAGAGTTTTTGATAAAGATGGAAATGGATACATCACAGCTCAAGAATTCAAGCATTTCATGACAACGATGGGCGAAAAATTTAGCGAAGAAGAAGTAGATGAAATTATTCAAGAAGTAGATAAAGATGGCGATGAACAGGTTGTTGTTTTTACCACTTTTTAATTAAAACTCAGGTAGTTAAGGTATTGTGTATCATTTTATCTCATAGTTTATTTGCCAACCAAAGCCTTCTCTATTACTAATACATAATAGCACATTGGATTAGTTACACTGGCTGTTGGAAACAAAAATAATGAATTTTGAAGTGTGAAAGAATTAAATATACGGAAATTTCTAGATCAATTACGAAGAATTTGTTCAAATGATTGCTCCGATCGTTCATGATGATGCTAAAGATGATCCATTCGCTGAAACATCCAAGAAATAAAAGAATCCCGAAAATTGTCGAAAATTAACCAGTCGGCAACTTCCATGTTATTATGAACCGTATCCAAAATATAAACATATCGCTCAATTTTAATAGCACTATAAACCAGCAAATATCCGAAAAATTCCTATTTATCTGTATATTTAATTTTGTATTTCATTCCTTCCTCAGGAATTTCGCAACGGTATAACACAAGGAGAGTTATGCCATTTAACTTTTATCCATTTATTTTTGTTGAAATGTATCTTTTACATATATTATTTTTGGAAATTGATTTTTTTTTCTCTGCAAAACTTCACAGATTGACAGTTTGTGAAGTTTCGACCACTCATAAATTTTACCAAAAAATTTATTTAAAGGGAAAAGGACATAGTGGGCGGAAGAATTGTCAAGAGAGACGGGCGGAAATTTTGGAAATGAAGAAAAAGATAACTTCACATCAAATTTCAATAATGAAAATTTGAACTGGAAGCTAAAAAAGTCCTCATTGTAATTCAAAATGTTATATTTATTCTTGTATATTTCTTGTTGCACTAAGATGACCGCATACTCAAAATAACGAGTCCAGAAATTTGGTGAGAGTTTCTGTTTAAAATTCACAATAAACCATTGTTGGTCATGTGGAATAGCCCGAAAATTCACAGTGGATTTTTCCGGGAAGGTGAACAAACAAGCTTGCGGCCATTTACTTCAATCAACTGCTACATAGATCTCATATATTTATGAACTCTTCAGTTCCGTTCATAATTTTTGTACAGTATACTGCCTCATCTATATGAATCGTCGTGTAAAACAACATTTAATTCTATTTTCCTACTCAGATTCTTCCATATATTCAAGGATAAATTACACTGGAAAGGAATAATGTGTTTCATGTTTAAAATCCCATAATCCATAAGCTCAAGTTCAAAAAAAGTGTGAGATCTCAAAAAAGAAAAAACAAAAGACGAAAACCAATGTTTGAGTCTGTACGCTTTGTAAAATTGTGCAGTCATAAAAGTCACAGTGTTTCTATATGATGTCACCACGACCCATCGTTTTTAGGCATTTTCATTTCCACTTTCACCAGTATTTTTTGTATGAAATGTACTGCATTACATTCACATTATTTGTTTAGGTCTTTTGAAGTAAAAATTAGCGTAATTTCCATTTCGGTCGAATTCCACAATATATTTACTCGACATCACCAAAATGCTTAGTTCTACGGAAAATCGTACACTTATGTTTTGGCTATTATAATCGCGATTACAAAATGAGTTGCTAAAAAGTGAAAGGAATGCTTTTCAAAGTTGGAGAAACAGCAGGACAGAGGACTAAAATTTTATACAACCGAGATCATTTGCGTAATAAATCACGTGCAAATCATCCATCCATAATAACAGCAAAATCAACAAACTTTTTTTTGTTCATGTAATATTCACAGGTAAAACCATTTTCTGAATAATGCAATATTCATATTTTGAATAATATTCACAGATAAGCAACATAATTCAAATTTGGAACACAGAACATTAGAATACATAAAACATCACCATAATTCAAATTTGGAACATAGGACGTTAAAATACACAGCATCACCATAATTCAAATTTGGAACATAGAACATTAAAGTACACAGCATCACCATAATTCAAATTTGGAACATATAACATTAAAATACACAGCATAATTGTCTCCTACTTTAAAGCAAGAAAAAAAAAATACAATGAAATTCTAAGCACACGTGAAATATTCGTCAAAGGAAAGATTTATAACCAGTCTTCGAATCTAAGTTAGGCTTCTACAAGCTTATCTTCTTCTGGGATCGGGTAACAAAAGTCTTGATATTCTTCTTCATGCAATTTTGAAGCACGCATCATAAGCTGAAAAAAGTATTAATCTATATAAAGTTACAAATTAAAATTACGAAAAAAAGCTAAAACCATTTAAAAAGGACAGCTAATAATAAGAACGCAGGGATGAACTGCGAAACCAGAATTTTACGGAAAACCAAAACAGACTGGGAAGCAAAAAGTTTACTTTATAGCGTCCACGTTTCCTTTTTCGTTCTTTTTTAGTCAGACCTGAAACTGTACTCGACACGCCACTTTTTTTCAAATTGGCTTTCAACTGAATCATTTGCTGTTTCCGTAATTTCAGATATAGTGCACGGAGTTTCTGAAACGTATTCCTGAAAAGAAAATCAGCATAAGCAGCCGAATTTATTTAGAAAGGAATGAAATGAAATAACAGTTCTTCGTCAACAAAAAAGAGAAACAGATATTCATAAGTTTGCGATCAAAGCTTTATATATGAGGGAAAAGGTAAAAGAAAAATAAAAAAAAATGATAGGGAGAGATAGTAAGAAAAATTCCTTACAACGAATATACTTGCATGTCGTGGAAGTACTTCTTCGGGCGTGAAATGCAACTTTTTGAGTTACCACAGCGTCGCTTTTGACGATGTACACGTTTTCGTCTAAAACAAACATACTGGAACTGCTTCAAATTCAAAATTCTAACTTTTACTGGGGAAGATGACCCTTCATTCCAATACTGTGAAGGATAGAATTTTAGATTACATGAAAATAAAAATAAATTCTCAATACCCACTTTTTCGCAGTACCATCAGTTCCACTTATCAATTCCTCGGGAATATCAGTCCCCACATCCCTAAACGTTTTTTCTGACAATTGATCAGTAACCACAGTTGTCAGATGCAGTACTTTTTTCTCGTTTTTGAATTCATCATGAATTTCCTTTTCACTGTCATTAATTTCATCATTCCCTTCAACTTCACCAATGTCCATGGAGATTTTTTTTGAGTAGGAATTTCTAAATCCATTTGGTTCAGCACCTTTTGTTTCAACTTTCTTTTCTGCAACAACAAAATCCTTTATTCCTATAGGGCTGATATGCTTTCATCTAATTTTTGCTCAAAAAATTTCATGCCAGAGACTATTCCGTACCATAAACTTCCGAAATTTTAAGATTTGGATGAAAGAGTATCATAATAAGTAATGAGCCCATACGTATAAATGTTAAACTAGTATTAAGACAAATATTCAATTATATTATTTTTACCAGTATTGCTTTTGAACTTTTTACACAGCATTCCATCTACTGGACAAGTCGGCTTTCTTTTTCGTTTCCTCCACCTACTAAAATTTCCATCCTCAGTGGTAGTAGCAGCAGTAGGATCATCCACATCCATGGGTGTTTGGTCAGAACCAGTTACTTCGTCTCCTGCTGCACCTAAACAGTAAGAATTTTTTTAAAGAATTCATAGAACAATATATTTTAACTCGGAAACCCTAACGTTTCACAGAAAACCTTTTACCTATACTATTCCCGGTTCTTTGCAGTTGGATTTCAATACCACTTTCGACCTTTTTCTTTGACTTACGTTTCCCTTTCTGCAGCTTCTTCTTCTTGATTCCAGTCCTTGAAGTAGAATTCAGCGATCTATTCTTTGCTTGTTTTCGCCCTAAGTTCAGCTTCTTGCGTCGTCTGCTAGCAACTTTCTTCCGTAACATCTGGTGAAACTACAAATATTTTATTGAATAATGAATGCAGTGAAAAATCTGATCTATTCTAAAATAAAAAGCCTACAGCAATTAACTTCTGGTTTACTAAAAAATATAATATTCTTATCATTATAATCAGATTTCAACATAACGGAAAAAATACTTTGATAAATTTCCCTGCTGACTGCTCATCTACGAATTTGATGAAAGCACTTTGGAAAAATTTGCCGGTACATGAAGCACAAGCAAACATTTCAGCCGACGTGGATACAGCACTCGTAGCGGGATCTTTATCCAGATTCGTTCGTCCTTCCATAATGGGATGCACAAACACAATGGTGCCGAATGTTGATGCCCATCTTTCTAGTGAATCCACTGGACAACCATGTGGCAAATTATCCTAAAGAAAAAATTTTTTGCTCTGATACAATAATGAAGGCCACAACTCGACCTGATCAAAGTCCGAGCAAAAATAGTGTCCCTAAGAAGGGTTTCTATTTTAAAAATACTGCAAAAAGCTCTAAGTGACCTGAAATATGAAAAAAAAAAACACTAGAGTTTGCCACTATTACAAGTAATGTGCAGCCCTTCAGGCTATAAGTTGACCTCATCAAAAAAAAACTTACAACATAAACGACAGTAGAATTATGATCCAAATTATTGCCCTTGAGAACAAGCCGAAGAGTATCAACTGAATCGCCAACGATTGAAAAAAACTTTGATAAATTCCCAATGCTGATAAGTGCCTTGCAGCTTAATTTTCGATATTCATCTGTGTCTAACTTCAATAACCTTATAACTGGTAACAAGGGAGCGCTTACTACACAGTTCACGTCCGTTTCTAGCAAATCCTGAATTGGCGAGTCACTCGTACATAATGCTATTTCAATCTGTAAAATACTCATATTTAATGAAATTTATACTGCGAAATTTTGTTTTTCGTACCGAATCAAAAGAGCACTACGAGCTCATCATGCTTTGACACGAGTCTTTTCAAATACTTAATAAACAAAAATAACTACTCATTCACATCATGGATTTCTTCTACTCGTACTAGTTAGTATGGTCACATATTTATAACGCATAGTCATAACCTTGTAAAAAATGCCAATACTGAAATTACTTTTTCTCTAACTGTTCGGCGCAAAGCTTTGGTACGTGGTCGATTTCGTTTCCGCTTTCCCTTTTTATCTTTGTCGGATGAACCATTTTTTGGATCACTGACAATTTCACTACCGGAATTTCCAAAAGTCTCCTTGTCGTTATATTTCTCCCCAGCATCACACTCCATTCGTAACACCTTAATAATCATCGCAAAGTACTTCATCAAAATCATTCCATCAAAAAATAAAAGCAAGAAAACTCATCTAAAACAAACTGCATCAGTATCTAATTAATATTAGTCACACTGCTACAGCTACCGCTAAAATGATGCAGTTAGGTTGACATCAACTGCAGACTTCATTCATAGGAATTCCTAACTTCTCGGGACATTTCCCACACATTTAAAGTTCCTTTCAAAACTGTGCTGAAGTAAAAATTCATATTTAAGCAACTAGACTGATCCGGAATACTCGAAGCTACGCCACGCAAGCATAACCGAGAAGACTAGAAATCTTGTGCGACAACAATTTTCATTATGGCCTATTTAGAATAGACGACACAGCTTGTTAGCGACGTACGAGCTTCTGTGAGAGATGGAAGTTGCTTCAAGTTGCTTAGCGTAGAGTTTCCCTAGAGCTGGCTCGTTTTCAGGATTGATTCGGGATGATGGTAAAGAATGAGACGAAGACCGAAATTGTTGACCTCTCTCATACCGGAAGCGTACTTGCCAGTCTAACGAAAGCCAAGAAAAGACCTTATCAAAAGTTAGCAATTCGTCGGTGTTCTTTTAGATTCTTGTGGAATGTCCAATTTTAAAAATTTTTAAAGATCTTTTGAGAGAATCGACATATGTAAAGTATTTATAAATGTTTTTTTTTTAGAAAAGTACGCCCGGCATATGAGAAAAACGGAAAAAAGTCGAGTGGTGGCCGTTATTTTTCCATACCGGGAGATGCTTTAAAAAGGCATGATACGGGTGCTGCGAATATTAATCCGGTAATTACCTTTGTCACAGTGCTTGATTCTATAACCATTAAGCCTCGGACGAATGATATTGCCGGACTTTTGGCTGATTTATAAGAGTAGAGGTTTATTGAGCCTTTCCTTGAATTATATTATTCAGTCATTCATATTGGCCGTATCGATAGAGATAGATTTGAATTTTTAAGGGTCCTAATTGTGCTGAAGTTCGGTCCTAGTGTATGCTGTCGTTTGAATATTTCATTTAAGACATTTAATGGATTTGGTCATTTTGCAGGCGAATGTGAAAACCAATTTTCATAAAGCAAAACTTGCAACTGTAAAGAAGAGATTCCTAGAAAGGACACGGGAAGTCGCACGAGCAGAAATTCTTAATAATGAAAAGGAAGGGTAGCGTCCTTACTGTACCTCTTAAATTCGTGCATCGAATTTGTCCGTTTTGATTTTCCTATGATAATCACCCAACTAAATCTTGCAGATTTCTTGCTGGTGACGAAGGAGAACTTACTTATACAATTAAGCAAAAAGATATATGCAGTGATGTGGATATCGCAAGTGCTAGCAAAGTTTGTTATTCGTTTTTATGTACACTTCTTTGATTCAATAACATATTCCGGTTAGTCAGCAAACCCACTGTTTCTTGAATTGTTTTATTATTGAGACTAAGGAATCCTGTTAAAAAGTTATGCTTAACTCTGGAATTGGTTGTTCAACTACAGCATTTTGACTTGTGGTTGGAACGTTTTGGTCCATACCGTGCAGATTATATACGTAATGGTCGTCATCTGTTGATTGGTGGTAAACGTGGGCATGTTGCTGCCTTTGACTGGCTGACTAAAACACTCCGTTGTGAGATGAACGTAATGGAAGGCGTCCGAGATGTTAAGTAAGTATTTTTGGGAAGTATTTAAATTCTTTCTTTCTTTGGACGAAGTTTGGAAAGTGAGGTATGTAGCTGGGAAGCTTGGGAAATTCTGTGATAGTGGAGTAAGGTTTCTCTGAAATTGAAAAGCCAGACACTCTGCAAGAAAGAGTGAGATTGAAATTGTCTGGATTTTCTTGACAGATGACGCTTCATGTTTGATTTTAGGTGGTTACACGTTGAGACGATGTTTGCGGTTGCCCAAAAGAGGTGGACACGTATTTATGATAATACAGGTGTGGAGTTGCATTGCTTAAAAAATTTGCACGATATCAGGCGTCTGGAGTTCCTTCCCAGACATTTTCTTCTTGTTGCTGGGGTAAGCTGATGGTTTCATAATTAATGTGGAAAATTTGTGGCAGAAATGATAAGCAATTCATCCCATAAGTGACAGAATGTGAAGTTACAAGACGCGCATTTAGCATTATGGAAGGTCAAAAAGCAAACGTTGACAAAAAATACTAAAATCCCAAATGATCATAAGCCTACGACACATTTATTTAATGAATACTTGCAGAGCAACACATCATTCTTGCATTATTTGGATGTTTCTATGGGCAAAGTGGTGCAGTCGTTCCCAACAAAACAAGGACCTTTGGATGTAATGACACAGAATCCGAACAACGCCATCATTCATACCGGACATGGAAATGGTTGTTTTCACATATGAATTACTTTTTTGGATTTTTCAACGAAGATTATATGTTAAAATTGAATGCGGTAGATGCCGCATCGCACGGAAGAACTGTAGTCACTTCTGATTTCAATCATAATGTCAGCTTGTTCAGGAACAGTGCAGTTATGGTCTCCGAATGTCCGAGAAGCGTTGATAAAAATGCTTGCCCATCCCTGTTCAGTGCGAGGTATTTCTGTCGAAGGTAACTATATGGCTACTACTGGTTTGGATCAGAAACTCAGGTAGTTCGGTCTTCTCTGTTATGGAAGTTTAGTGGGTTGAAGCTTCCAGGATTTTAATATGCTTAAAGGCTAACATTTGAAAATTTTTGATTTATAGGATATGGGATGTACGTAATTATAAGCAATTATATGCTTACACTTTACCGTTTGGATTAGCAGAGGTGTCTTTCAGTCAGCGTTATGCAGTTGCTTGCAGTGTTGGAAATCAAGTTCAGGTATTCTTTCAGTGCCTGTCTGTTTAGAAATTACAAATTTAATCTGTTGTGGAATGCAAGTGAATATTTTCCCACCGTTCCGTTGTTTCCAAACTCAGCCTTTTTCATAGATTTTGAATGATGCGCATTTGGGCACAACTACGGCACCTTACATGTCACATCAGTGCAGTGGAATCATTTCTAGTCTACGGTTCTGTCCATATGAAGATGTTCTTGGAGTCGGACACCAACATGGATTCACTAGTTTGCTTGTACCGGGTATTTATTTCTCTAGAATCAGTACAATACACATTTTAAGATGTAGTGTTAATAGATATATTCATTTTAAATGAGCAGGTTCGATGTTAAGTTTTATCAGTTATATTAATGAATCCAGCATTTCTCATTGGCAGGAAGTGGAGAACCAAACTTTAATGCGCTCCTTACAAATCCATATGAATCGAAAACACAACGCCGTGAGCGGGAAGTGAAACAGCTTTTAGATAAGGTATTTTTGGTTTCACATTGTGAGTGGTACCGACAAAAATATTAAAGTCATGTAAATTATGTTCTGAAACTTTTTTCTTTTTTTTTTTTTTACAGATTCAACCAGAACTGATAACTCTAAATACTAAAGAAATCGTGGAGGTGAATACAGATTTGCTTGAGAAAGAAAATGAACGGTTAAAATTGTTGCTCTACATGACACCTCGTGAAGTGAAGTTTAAGCCAAGAAATAAGAAAAAAGGACGAGGCAGTAGTTTGAAAAAGGTAAAGAAATTTGTTAGCTAACCATTTGGTGGTCTCGTAATATTTTTATGCTTCAGAGTAGGTGAATCCCGTACTTGACTTTCGGATTGTCCAACTTTTGCAGGAGCAGATAAAACAAGGTATGCAATCTGAACAAAGATTTGCCATGAACGAAGAGAGGAAGAAGTTAGAAGAGGAACTGTTAAAGAAAGAAGCAGTTAAAACAGAGAATTCTCCGAAAACAGTGCTTGATAGGTTTCGGAAAAGAGATGTTTAAATTATATTTTTCGTTGTTTACAGTTCTCTGCATTTTTCATAAATATATCCATTTTTTTAATATTGCTAGAAGTGTTAGGTCTTTCCAAATCTGATGTAAGCATCCTAACTTCATTTGTTGATTTTTAATACATTAGTTCTCTATCTTTTCTTTGTTTATTACACATTTCTATTTCACAGATGATTGTTGTCGAAATATGTGAGAAATTTATTTAATTTTTTAAATTGAAATTGCTGTTTCATTGCTTATTTTTTCAATAAAATTTAATTGATTTGATTTTAAAGTTTAAAGATCAGAGGTGCCTTGTGCGTCTATCCGATATTATTTCATATGTCTTATTCTGGGTGCTGAATGAGTTATCGAAAAAAATGTTAATAAGAAGTTTCTCTGATTTCAGGTGTGAAAGATGTTGTAGATTTCATCGTTTGTTCTTTCAAGGGACAACTGATTACGTAACTGATGAGTGGTTTTATTGATTGAGTATATGCAAGTATTGTAAATCCTACATTGTTTTATTGTAGTATGGCCATTCCTCATGTTAATAAGCTTACATTGGATTTATAATGAGATCCATGCTGCCATATTTTATTTTTTTGAAGGTTTTGCAAATTTCAGGGGTTTTATATTTTTAAATCACATTACTAATCCCTTGTTTTGGGCCAAGAACGTTGTCGTTGGTATGGCTTTCAACAAGTTTGTGTTCCCAGCATGTATTTTATTCGGCATTTTTCTAATTTTATTTACATTGTATATTAACTTCCCAGAACTTACTGAGTGAGTTTTACGTCATTTCCATAATTCTACTATTAATTTTTCTTCAGCATTTGAGACTTTTACTTGCATTGCTTACTTCTTTATATTCCCTTAAAGTTTTTTTCTTATGCATATGTTTGAAAGATGCTTGAAAGTTTTGTTGGAGTTTGGAATTCTGTCCTTAAAAAAAAAAAAAAAATTTGGACATGAAATTTCGGAAAAAAGGGGACAAGTTTTCATTGAATTCACCTAACTTTACTAGTCTGGTACTGATGGTCACCTTGGTTCAACAGTAGTGATAAGATTCACATGAAATAATTATATGAGAAATTCATTGGAAGGGAATTATTAACAGTACTAAATTTTTATTTCCAGATTTTTGTTGTAGTTGATTTCTTAAAGAATTTTATTGTTTCTTATTTGAATTGTAAGATTGGTTGAATAATATATTCCAGCGATGAAAGAGCTGATTTCAAGCTACCGAAAGACCTTGAACAAGCAAAGCGATTAGGTTTGGTTCTTTCAAAGTATAAGGACAAGCATTATTATACAGTTTTGTTTGGTATATCAACTGTTTACATCATGTTAGTTCCTTCATCTTTTTTACCTGCTCTCAATTCCCACTTTTACTACAGAGCCAAACTTGTCCAATAATTGGAAATTGCTATCAGTCATATATATTGTATCTACTTGGATATCACTGAAGTAGTTGCATATTTGTCATTGTAGATCTTTTTAAAGAAGCTGTAGTATTATTATTACAGGGAGTTTGATAAAATAATGAACTCGATACATATTATTTTGTTTTCCATCTTTGTTTCAGGTTGCAGTCATTGGCAATTCCTGGTTCAATTTTTCTCACTGTTCTTTCAGGCTATTTATTTTCATTTCCCATTGCATTATGTCTAGTATGTACGGTAGGTCCTGATTTGTGTCAAATATTTTTTGTATCGTGACTTATTTTTTTGGATGCTTAGCTTATTTTCAATGTTTTTAGTGTTTTCTCCTTATCTTTTTTTAGTGTTCGGCTTGTGGTGCACAGATATGTTATTTCTTTGCGCTTTTGTTCGGACGCGAGCGAATTATGGCACTTGCGCCAGAAAAAATAAGTAAATGGAGGAATGAGGTTTGATTTATGAGTTTTGCTTATATGTATTTCATGATTGGTCCTTCTTCATCCTCAATATTAAGGAAAAAAAGCACTAAAACAGTATGTAGAAGAAGATGTCTAGGCGCGATTTTTGACTGACTTTAACAAATTAGAGATTTAAAGAATAATTTTTTTTTAATACTATATTTAGTAATTGTAGAAAAATTTATGCAGATTTGTAATACTTCCCAGAATTATTACTGTTCTCTAAAAACATTGGATTTTGATTTCAATATTCTAATACTTGAATTTTTTTTTTAGATTTCTGATTTTGATAGTCTCTTTTACTTTATAATTTTCTTACGAATAACGCCAGTTTTACCAAATTGGCTCATAAATCTTGCTTCACCCATATTCGACGTACCAATATCAGCATTCTTTTTTGGGACTTTTTTGGGTACGTGTTTTTTTTTGTTTTTTAATTTTTCCTTGGTGTCTTAATTTGTAGTCATGACTTTGCTCTTTTTCATTATTTTATTGAGCCAAATTTTGACAGTGGCCTGTAGTTGTGACTTTCAGGCGTTGCACCACCATCGTGCATCTATATCCAAGCTGGTGCAACTCTGCAAAGGCTTACACATATGGGAGCAGCTTGGTCATGGAGTGCTATTTTATTAGTAGCATTTACCGCATTTCTGTCTTTGACACCTATCTTTTACAAAAGGTTGAGTAATGGTAGCGGAATTTCCAATAAATTGGCGAAAAATATAAAAAGCTCGTAAAGTCAACTTATGCTATATTTTTTGTGATTATGTAGCAGCTGATATTTGGGAAATCCAATCTAAAAAAGCGTGAATACGGTGAAGGAAGAAGAGGACGGAACACTAAAGAGAAATATTTCATTGTATTTCCTAGATTGGAAAGGTGTAGCGAGTATTAACCCAAAAAAATTATAAATACCTGTAAAGTAGCTGGATAAAGGAATTGGTTTAGTGGCTAGATTCGTAAGCGTTTTTGACGATTTGAGCACTTAATGCAAAATTTTTTGATGACTTAATTTTTTTAGTACTTTTTATCAGAAGTTGGAAGTTTATAGCTTATTCGAATTCCAAGCTCCTCTGTCAAAATTCACTGATAACTTGAGTTGTGCGTATGTACCTTATTTTTCGGTTTTTTTTTTTTTTTTTTTTGATTTTGCCTTCTGCAGTCGTTTTATTACTTTTAAATTTTCACTTCATTGTCTTGATGGTAGGTCACAATTTTTTTTTTTTTTTTCCAATTACAAGTATTTAATGTGTTCGTTTCTTTTTTTTTTTTTGGTCGCCTTAGATCTAATAATGCTTCAGCTTGGTCTTTTATGTAGATTGGAAATTTTAACACTTTTTTTTTTTACATATATCAAATTTTTTCAAGTAGAAAATTGGTTGAACTGTAAGACCTTGAAATAAAGAGCTCTTTAGAAAATTTTATACTTTTTTTTTACTACGTTCGTCTTATTTTTACCGACTTAACTATTCTAGTTTATGGAGCCTTTCAAAGTTTTCCTTGTGTTATGTACGAATTCGTAGAGTTTTTATCTGTATTAGTTACATTCTTTGTTACCCTTATAATAATTTTTGGAGCAGTTTGCATTTTCTTATTTTCGTTAATTTTCAAATGTGTATTATGTAGCTGCATGTTTCCAGAAGCACTTTAACAATTTAAGTTTCCCTAAATCTTATGCCTGAAGTAATCGCGGTGAAATGGCATCTTCCATAAAAAGTTCGGATATTGTTGCTGACTGGAATCATGGATTTTTCTTGGTAGTTTATGTTATATATATTAATGACTAAATTATATATTTCTATGTTCTGCCCTACCTCCCTCTTTTATAAAATCCTATGTAATTTGGTGACGGACTTCTTCGCTCTTTTACTGTCATATTCCTGTCAGTTTTCCCATGCATGTCTTTGGTATCATTTCAGTTCACTTCACTGACTGTGTTTTAAAGCTTTACGCTAGAATGATTAGTTTACATGTAGGTTTATTATGCTGTTAATTCTGTAGTTATACTTAGCAGTCTACTCTTGTACACTCGGTTTGCAGTAAAATTATACACTAGTATGTTCAAAACTTTTAATCCTTTCATGTTTTGAAAGTTTTGCTCCATCAAGTAGGATCTCATTTCATCTTTAAATCTTCCTTTTCTGTAACCTTTAAATACTGGCCAGTGATATCGATACCTGTTTAGAATAATCGCATAGCAAAATGATTTCCTTGTTCGGTCTTCGTCCTGCTTCGCTGAATACTGGTTTGCTAGTTTCACTGATAGAGCTGTTTATTGTTTGCAAGTGAAGTCATACAAAACGATAGTATCTGAATTCTGAATCAAGCACCCGTTATAGATTTCATTTTTAATAGTGATAATACAAATTAGAATGATAGGTATGAAATGGATGAATTAACTCGAGGAGTATTTCCAAACTGTTGACGTAGATTCAATGCCTGAACAGTTAGACAGCCTTAACTTTAAGTGTCACTGTATATCCAGGAATTTCTGGCTTTAGGGAAGTTTACTGGGAGACCTGTCTTTCAACCATTTCAATTACTGTTCCATTGATCGAAAATACGCAGTGCAAATTAATAAATATGAAAATGAGATGAGGCGAATTCCTGAGACAGTGATAAGAGTTTGCTAATGATGTAATTTAATGATATGAGAATGGTGGTCCAAATTGACCTTTAGAATTCTCCTCCATATTGTCCTGGAAAGTGATAACATGCAAACGTACAGTAACATTTCAATGTTTTGTGCTAAAACTTACTAGGAAAATTAAATTAGATACCTCAGGTAAGATTTCATTGCTTGAAGTTTTCGTGTCTTTTTTATCGACCTCTACATGTGGTCTGAAAAGTAATTACTTGAAAATGAATTTATAATCTGAACTGCCTAAATACAATGCATTTAAGAATGCTTAGTATGGAAGGGTGGAAGGGACGGGGAATATAATGGAGTGTTGAGGAGTGGACCATTAATTTCCCAGTCCTGGTAGGAATTGTACTTGTTAGATCTTAGATAGCGGCTAAGGAAACGCAAACAGAATACCTGATTCCTGAAACACCGGATTCCATTAGGGATGGTAATGAGGGAATGAATTCGCAATTCTCACGAAGACCACATATTTTTAGGGTATCAGTGAAAGCAACCAAATTAATAACGGTAAAACCAATCAGAATTGGGTGATCTTTCAGTTGTAAAACAACTAAACATATCTCTCTTCCGGAATCGCTTCTAAAATTATAAGTCTTCAAAAGTTTTCCTTCACTGCGATAAATATGATTTAAGGTCTTGAACAAAAATTTGAGTAATCAATAATTACATATTATATACATATTTGTCTATAGATATATTTTACTTTTAAACCTGAATTCATACAATTTCGGGAAATCGAGTTTTAAACTTAAGAATTTGGACAGTGGGCAGGAGGAAATGCCATCTCGCTTATTAGGTATGAAATATAAACTACCTGTAAATCACCTTAATTCTACATACTTAACCTATGTTTATGCAGAAGTAATCTTCAAACACTGATCTAAGTAATGCGGGAAACGGTGAAGGAATGAGAGTGAAAAAATAAAATACTGAAATGGCATGCGTACTGACAAAAATTGAGAAGATGGTTAAAGAGCTTCATGGGTTCAGTAGCAGTAGATATAGGATAAGAAGAAATGAAATAATTGAAGGAATGAGAGCAACAAGAAAAATTATAGTGAATAGTGAAAATTATAGTGTTTATTAGTAGTTATTAAAAGTATAAAATATTAGGCGTAATTGAAAGATAAATGAAATGAAATATTGGACTGTTAGATATTCAAGCATGAAAATTATCAACTAATAGCAAGTATTGTATTATTATGTTTTGTAAAATTTTATTTAATTATAAATACCGTTGCGGATCAGCAGCCCACCAAACAGAATTCCGAGATAATCCCCATGGTCGACAGATATTTCCCGTTAATTTTCCAGCATTATCCACATGAAAAATTGTAGCAATATCATTTGTATGAATAATTCTGGTACTTTGTGTCTGGAAATTTGCTGCTGTTGCATTTAAAACTGATAAGAGTTTACGAAACAAAAGGAAAAAAAAAAAAAAAAAAAAAAAACTAGCGCTGTTGTACGATGTGACATAGGAAAAAATTAGATTTCATGAATTTGTAAATGAATTCGTAACCCATGACAATCGGGATATTATTTGAGCTTCTTATTACTTATAGACGTGTAGCATTTCTACTAAGGAAATTTTGGTTAGTACTGAAAATTGAAAAACTGTAGGATTCAAAAAAGAGCAAAAGCAAAGGGTCAGGATAATCTTGTTATCATTTACAAGACTTAGAAAAGACAAGTATCCCTAAATGTTTGTGTTACACTGATTATAACATTATCATGATTAAAAAAAAAAAAATTTTACGTTATAATAACAATTTGAATTGATAAATTGATTGCTCTGGACATAATATCCATAAATATGAACTTTCCGATCAACCGTTACAGCGCAATACGGATCCTGATAAACTGCCGGTATTGGCTGAAAATGGTGACTTTCGTCGTTTTTCTGAATATGAGAGAATTCTTCAGATTGGGTCCAATTTCCAACTTGATCGTGTAAAGTGATCTCAGCCGAATCTTAAACAGTTAATTTCATCAGATTATTATGTAAACGATCATTCATGGTAATGTCATATTTTTTCAAGAAAATTTTTTTGAAATTCAGCGAATAATAAATTTGGAAGTTTGATAAATTGTTTTATTCAGGAAGAAATTTGCCAAAAAGTTCCATTACAAGATGCTTTATGAACTGAAATAGTATTACTCGTTAACATGGACATCCCTTACTTCACTACTTCACTTACAGAGAAAGCAAATTTAATCAAAATTTAACTCATTAAAAGCAACTAAATTGAAATTTCATCTCGGAGAATATTACTGAAGTGAGGGAGAAAACTTTTTCGCAATCTAAGAAATTTCTAATGAAGTTTTGCATTAATCAATTTCCTCAATTTGCTCACCATCATGTTCCGTGATGTATTTCACTTCAGGTACATTATGGCATATTTCCGATTGCTTATTACGTCGCTGTAATGCGTAAAAATTATGTGATGCAATCTTTGTCATTTGTCGTCGTAGTAAATGCAAAATATTTATTCGAAGACGACGATTTTTTGGATTTCCAGAAATATCGGATTTTGGTGAATGATCACCGGTTTCAGACATTGTTCCACTGAAGTGTAATTGTTGATGGGATGAAGTAGCCAGATATGAATTATCTGTTGTAGCATCCAGGATAGCAGTTTCACTCATAATTGGTACAATTAGTGGTGGAGTACTTCCGGTCATTTGATTTTCTGAAACTTGGATGGGAAAAGAAATCACCGTTCATATTACAGGACCATTAAAAAAAAAAATCAACTTTAACCATAATTAATATATATCAAAATTGATGTGTAAAGTATTAACTCAAAGACAATTATTGATTTCTCTCCAATATCCTAATTCAGAAGATAATGCACTTATTATAATGATTAATAATTTGACTAGTAACAAACAATCAGTATCATGATAACTTTCAAATTCAATTTCTTCCAATCAAATTTATGATTTTTACATTTCTACATTTTCCTTTATGAAATTAACTTAATTATTTATCTCTAGAAAAGAATTTGCCGAATTTCTCCTTCAAAACATTTAAATCAATGAATTAAAAAATACAAATACAATAAATTACGGGAGATGATACACCTCACGTGAGCTAGAAATTTCCGACGAATATTTCAGGATGAAATTTTTTTTAAAAGGACTCAAAAAATAAATAAATAAAAATAAAAAAGCAAATAGAACGAGAAAAGCTGAAGGCTCGAATAGGAAGGAATAATGATCAATTTGATGAGATTAAAGAATGATTACGCATAAGGAAAGTCTAGGCTAGATTGAGTTATAATACGAAGATATAACAAAGCGTCATTAAACTACTCCTTCCTCACTTTTTTAAAGGCATCTCTCATCAATGGCGCAAGGATTAAGAAAAGAAAAAAAAAAAGATCGAAGAAAAAAATAAAAAATGAATAAAGAATTAAAGAATTGACTAATTTCGATTCATTCCTTCCTTCTTTCTTTTTTTTATTTTTCCAAAATCTTACAGATGCAGCCATAAATGGTTTCTTCGTATAATAGCTTTTCAATAGTATTTTCAAATATCATGAAAAAATAAATTAAATTAAATTAAAAAAAAAAGACAAAAAGAATCGCTCGTCAGTTTATGATTAAATAAATAAAAAAAAAAAAAAAAAAAAAATGAGGAAATGAAGAGAAGAATGTTTGAAAGCTTAATGAGTATTGTTGATATTGCTTAATTTCGGCAAAAAGTTCCCTTTACTTTTCCCTCCTCCCATCCTCACTTCCCTTCATTTTTGGCCCAGAAAAAAGTTGAACACAGATGTGAAAAGACAAGAATGGAAGTTTTATAAGATACGACATAAGCTTTTCAGCTAAATATGCAGGAAAAAAAGTTTGAGAGGGAGAAGGCAAGAAAAACTGTAAATTCTCATTGCGCCATTTCGGCTTTTCCTTTTTTTTTCATTTTTTTCTTTTCTTTTTTGAGATATATCAGATGGGAAATATATGTTGAACAAGCCTTGTAATTCATTTTTGCGTCTAGCAAAAGTGCTTAATTATGGGGTATTTGTTGGCGGAAACATGTAAATAACGATAATTTCAGTAGAAGAGAAATGGATGAATTCGGAAGGAGCACACACATATATTATTATGATTATTATTATTAAAGTTAAAAAGTTAAAAATAATTCTGGAAAAAATTATCATTTTATCTCAAAATATTTTCAGCAACAAAAAGAAGTTTGCATCAACAAAAAGAAAAAAAAAGAAAAAAAGGTTTGAGTTTGAAAGGTGATTTAGATTGGAATTTAAATTAGGAATAAATAGGAAGCAAAAATTCAAAGATGGAATATTGTTGATAGGAAGAAAAGAATTCTGGGAAATTAATTTTCTATGATATTTCGAAAGAAATGATTAAATTAATTATGGAAAAATGATGATAAATGTCAGTTTTAATCTGGAAAAATCATTTTCGATAATATTTGTTTAATTTTTTTTCTAAAATCAACACTTTTTTTTTTTTTAATTCGAGCAGTTATTAATCGAACCAGCTCTTCTGATGATGATAATGTGGTGGATGCTATATGATCCAACGAGTTATTGAGAAATATTATTGCAATTGAATGACGTAAATAGAATACAGGAAAGAGAAATTTTCAAAATAAAAACATGCATAAATAGAATGGAATCGAATTTTTTTTCAAACTAAATTATATTTACAACCGAACTTCCTGCTAATACTACAAATTTTGCTAAAACGACAACATTGCTAGTAATTTTTCTCGCTTCAACTTCATCATTACAAATGTAGGAGGGGTAGGAGGAAATTTTTTATTTAATTAATTTTTCATTTTATTTTCTCTAGTATAAATCGATATTATTATTAATACAATAATAATATTCCTTCTTATTGGTGCCAGTTTTGCTGTCACGTCTGAAGGAAATTTAAATTTTACGAACTGTTTCAAAATTGTTTAAACAAAAAAAAAAAAAGAAGCAATATTAAATAATAGCAATAATTATAATAATAATATCTATGCTGATAATAACATCTGATAGTTTTAAAACATTTCAAGAACGATTTTTAAAAAAATGAAAGAAAATTCAAGCAAAGTTAAGATTATGCTGATTTGAAATTGAATAATGTTTGATTTAAACACTTAAACCAAGGATTGCAGCTGGAAAAAAAAAAGAAATTTTACATGAATTTTATTAATTGACCATCTGCTATTTACGACAGTTGGTGAAACATGTAATTTTCTTAATATTTCGGTTTCGGTATCGGCACTAAGGTGATTATTTCTTGGTAATTCATTTTATTAAAATACTAAATAAGTGCAAAAGAAAGGGTGAAAAAAGTAAACGGTAGTTTTCGAAAGAAATAATTAACTTATAACAGTTAGCTTATTCTGCTAATTAATTAATTGTCGCTTCTCTCTCTCTCTCTCCCCTTCCCCCCTTCAACCCCTTCCTCCCTAATCAGTGATGTCCTTATTTCATTAATTAAAAAACAAAAAAGAGAGAAAACAATTAATCAAAATTTGGTTAGAGAAGAAAAAAACTTCTGTTCAAATAATTAATTTAGTGTTAATTATAAAAAGCAATTAATTGTAAGGAGAATTGTAAGAAAGAATTTAAACGTTAAATGTAATTTTCAAGAGAAATTAAATGAAAAATTCATCGTATAAACCAAACCAATGACAATAATCGAGACATAACGGGGTGAGATGGGGCAAGAAGTTGAAGGAGCATGAAAAGTGCCAATGATGACGAGAAAAAAAAGGTGTGAGCCAAACATCATGGGAAAGGTAGAAAGGTAGGAAAGGAGAGGACTTTGGAATTGATGCAAAAAAAAAGAAAGAAAAAAGGAGAAAGATTAAAAGTGAATGGAAAGAAATAAAAATGAGAAAAGGTCAACTTCAAGTAATAAGATATTATCAGGTAACGTTACAAAAATGATTATAATATTTTGTGTAAAAAAAAAAAAAAAAAAAAAAAAAGAAAAGAAAAGCAAAACAAAAATAAAATGGAAAAAAAAACTTTAAAAATATAGTGGAAAAGTCGAAAAATACTAATAAATAAATAAAGTATCAGCTATGAAACTAAAAAAAAAAAAAAATCATTTTTATTCGAACTAAGTTTTTTATACGTTATAATAATTTATACAAATGCGACATTAGGATTTAAAAAAAAAAAAAAAAAAAAAAAAAAAAAGAAAAAAATATTGGAAAAAAAAAGAGGATCTTAAGAGGTATGCAATAAGAATAATAAGTAATTAGGAAGGAGACACGGATAAGAAGATGAAACGGATGGTGTAAATGAAATTAAGCAATTGACGCTACCCAGCAAATACTTCGTCTTTCAAGGATGCAAATATCTATGGAAAAAAATTTTTTTTTCTACAATTACAATTGAGGAAGGCAAAATGTTGAACACATGTCAGCACATGTTAGTCACATAATAACTGCTTATTCCAAATTTAATGGTTTAATTATTATTATTATTATTCTTATCCTTCTTCTTCTTCTTCTTCTTCTCTTCTTATTATTATTATTATTATTATTATTATTATTAGTATTATTATTACTATTGCTATTATTATTATTACAGTTTTATCTGCAAATAGTGTTGTTGTCAATTTTTTTATCACCATTAATCATCATTATCATTATTATTTGATTAATTATCTGTCGCAAAATTGTTTTTGTTTTGTTGCTCATTGTTACGCTTTCTCTTTTTAATTACAAATGATAAATATAAGCAAGATAAATTCGATACAAAAAAAAGAAAAGATTGGAAAATATAGTAATGATGTGAAATTAAACTTAGATATTATATGCTGCATATTGAAGTATAACGACATAAAAGAAAGATAATGTTGACTAATATGATAATATTTAAATTAAGTTTTAAATTTACTCGAAATTTCGGAAGTATTTTAATTAATGCATTTGCTTTTTCAAGAACTTGATATAAATGGCTTAAAATTATTAACTGCAGTCTTTTAAAATTGAGAGGTAAAAAATTAATTTCACAATCTGTTACCTCATATTTGCTTACTTTACCCTATCTCATCAGCACTAATACCTCTTTCTGTCCTCACATTTCGCTATTTCGCTTTTACTTCTAATCATAATTAATGATCATTGTTTCCAAGGGAAGTTTACGATTTTTCACATCAAAGAGTTTTTGAAACCTTTTCATGTTTGCACTTCTGTAAACTCTAATACTATCCGATTTTTCTCCTCTATATTCCTTTTTCCTTTTCTAATCTATCCTTTTTTCTTTTTTTTTTCTTATTACTTTCCAAACTGTCCTTGACAAAATTTAACATCACTTCAAAGAGAACATACATCATGTTAATACAACATATCATTTAACTGATGCAACTTATCTGTTATCAACTCATTTTATGGCACCAATGCAATTTCAGGTTACATTTATCGCAAAGATTTCGAGCAAGAAAAGAAAGTTTTATTCAAATAAAAAAAAAAATGAGCAAAAAATGGTTCGCAGGTAGGATTTCATTTTATTAAAATAGGAAAAATTTAATTGTAATATCAATAAATACTGATTATTCACTAATCATTGTTACGCAAATGAGTTTTATCTAGTTCGTAGGGTCAATGAATATCAGCAAATGAAAAACTAAACATTACGTTGAAATATGTGCAAACAAAGACAAATTGTGAAGGATGTATTATAAAAGTTTGAAGAATCGAAATTGTTTGCTTAATCGCTTTTTTTTTTTCTCTAGGTTCTCCAAAATGACAACCTGAAGCTGTTATTTCCAGAAATCATTTTTCGTAAGCACTGAAATTGCAAGGAATGAGGAAGGAAAAATTTACCGATTCTGGAACTGATACCGTTTCTGCAACAAAAAACAACATACGATATTGTCACCTTTTTCTATTGAATGAAAATACTACAAAAATTGTAATCTCACCTTTGCACAACTAATTAATTATCTTAAAACTATATGTTATCTAATGAGATCAAAATTTTAAAATGATTACAATATTACTTTTATTCAATTTTTTTTTTCTCGTTTATTTTTTCTCGCCTTTAATTTAAGCTAGCCATAGTTAAATTAAGCAAATCTTTGCTAGTCAAAATTATACCTCATCATGTTACCAATTAAGCTAGATTAATAAAAATTAAAAGAGGGAAAAAATTAAAATAGGAAATAATAAACGCCAGTATTTCCTATTTATTTCATACAAACTTAAATATGAGTATAAACTTATCTAAGACACTTAGAGACTCACACATAACATCAAAATATACTGGAACTTAGCGATTTTCTCGCTTTCTTCTCCTCCTCCACCCACTCCACTGACCTCATCACCCCACCTTCTTCACCTCCTTCACCCACTGCACTGACCCCATCTCCTTCACCTTCACCTTTTAACTGTACTTAAAATGGTAAATTTCAAACTTATGCATCTGCGTGGTTAAAATAAAAGTACCTGACACATGTAAATATTTTGAAACATTGAGAGAACCGTTTGTTAAAAATGTGAAATTTGATAGTAACCCCTTCATCCTTCTTCTTTCTCTCAATTCATTCACTGACATTTTACTTGTTAAAAATTCAAAAACTTTAATATTTGTGAAACTATATCCCTTCCACTCATCTCTTTCCACTTATCGTTCATTTCCTCATCTTTCCCCTGTTTTCATCACCGATATTTTTTTTTTTTTTTTTTTTTTTTGGTTACTATATTTGTAAACGCATTTGCAAAATATTGAAGTAAATTGCTAATCCCAAGTGAAGCGCAAATGTCACAAATGGAATAGTTTAATAAGAATAGAGAGAGAGAGAGAGGGAGGGAGAGGAAGAAAAAAAGATTCACTTCATTGATTGATTTCATTGTTTTTTTTTTTTTTTTTTTTTTTTAAGAGAGGTAGGAAAGAGAAAAGACAAATGAAATAGGAAAAAAAATGAAGCGAAAGATGTTGTTCTGATTAGGTTTAGGCAAAAGTTCGCACTTCAAGTACACCTTTTTATTCCAATCTAAATGACTTGGAACTAAAGTTTGCATCACCTTTTAACCTTTCCACATTATAATTCAATTTACTTGCTTAATAAGTAATAAGTGATAATTATCCAGATGATACGCAAATTAAATTCTTAATCAACGATAGCATTTAATTGAAATAGAAATGAAAAAAAAATCCAACAAAATTTAAAAATAAATTTTTATTCATGAAATTTGAACCATGTCTAATGGCGAAGATGGAAAATGCTCACTTACAATTATCACAAGCAGCCGGTTGAGAAAGCGAAGTTAGGCAATAGAACTGGTTTTTCCTTTTCTTTTTTTATAAATTCAGAAGCACGACTAGATGATCTTCACCTTCCTCCCACTCTCTAATATCAACCTGACCTGTACCACTTCAGTAGCTACTCATTATCAGGTATTACCATAACTTCTCTCACATTAATTAGCTTCTATAATTTTTCCTATTAACTAATAGCAAAGTCTTGCAAATTTATCTGTTTATCCTTTTCATTTGATACTGCTATCTGCTAATTAAAGCTATCCATTCCATATTTGTCTTCATTTATCTTTTCTTAATGATTACTGAGTAAATATAGACGTTAATGATGAAATATAAAGGTAAATTATTTAGGATTTGAAAGCATCTTTTTACCTTTCCCTGCAATAAATAGGTTGTGGAGTTTACATTTCCTTTCTTCTTTTTATGAATTAAATTATTAAAAGAAAAAGAAAAAATTTTGAAATATTTCTTTAGAAATTCATAACAATTCATAGTAAAATAAATTTTATTTTGTGATAGATGAAATAAAATTTCCAGCAAAGGATATTATCTATAAAATTCCTAACAAAGATCATCAAATTAGTCGTACTTCATTAGCTTTGCTTTCCATTTCATTTTCCTTCCTTCCTTCTCTTTCTCTTTTTTTTTTTTTTTTTTTTTTTTTTTTAACTGCCACTGAGAGAAGACATAAAATGAAAGAAAAATGAACTGGCAAGTGGTTTTGTTCGAAGCTATTTGTCAATAACTTTAAAAAGTGCGTTCATAAATTTGTATTATTGTATGAATCTGTTATCGATAGTGTTATCAAACTGTGATAAAATTGAAGTGCGATGATTTTATAAAACAAAAAACACAAACAAAAAACCTATAGAGTCCTTCTTTTTCTTAGTTTAAATACACAAATTCATCCATTGCCATAAATGTTTGGAATTTTTAATCATCTGATTACAGATATTAAATTTAAAATCATTTTCAAAACGATTAAATAATATGTTTTCGAAATGTTTGTTAGAAACTTTTTGACAACCATAATAAAAATATGGTCATATTGAAATAATTGCAACTTCTTTTAGTATATTTCGTTTGACGGTTAAAATTATAAATTTCAAATATTTCAAATATTTATGCATAGTGCTAATTATGCTCCACAAATAATAACATTATTTTCAATGCTAAAAAATTACAGATGCAGTAAAAAAGTATGCTGGCATTTGACTGAATTTCTAATCCTTATTTAAATCCTTCTGAATTACCTACGTGGCCTATATGATCTTTGAAATTCGAAAAAGAACAAAAAGAAAAAAAAACACTGATAGCAGATAGCAAAAAAGAAAAAAAAAAAAATCAGCTGATATGAGTATTTTAAATTTCACTCATCACTGGCAAATGATGCAGTAAGTCATAATTTCTTGATATTGTTCACGAAAGCAACAAACTGACCACCAAGTGAGTTCGTCTAACATTTAATTGAATAAACTGAATTAAAATGAAATTAAGAAGTTGAAACTTTAATTATTAAAATCTGATTAGTCATTCAGTGCAACATATCTATTGCTAAGAATATATCTAATTAGAGAATCAAACACCCACTTTTTCTCGAGAAGTAAAAGGGTTTATGATGTCACGCTTCTAATTGCTTTTTTTTTCAATTGCCTGTTATAGTGTTAATTATTTAAACAGAATGGTTTAATCCATGAGAGTGTTATTTCATCGAATTTAAAATTTGTAATATCATTCCTCGATTTGTCGAATCAGTAAAATGTAAAAGTAAAAAGGCTAAGTGTTACAAATGGAATTTTTTTTAAATTTAATTTGGCTTCTTATTTATTTGTTTATTTTCTTCTATAAAATTATAAATTTAACTGCTAAACGGTAAACCTAAACGAAGTTTCCATTCTTTTATCTACAAATTACCAAATTTGTATGCAAGACAGTTCAACAATAGAAGTTGAATTTTAGCAACTTCTAGCAATTTCTAGTAGAAATCATATATATCCAAAATTTTCCTATAGAATTATCATAATTTTTATCATTATTATTATGTTGAATCAGCCTTTATAGCAGGAGATAAATGGTACCTTCATCTCTCCATCCCTCATTTTAAATAAAATGTAGGTAATGGAATCAAGCTGTTAAGAGGTCATCACTACCAGATACTTCCTTCCCCTGGGAGAATCTAAACTTTCTTCCTAATGTATTTTTGCAAATTAACTCTTTGTCTTCGTTTTATTCACCTTACACAATATGAAACATGTTTATGCTAAGAGCACCACTATTTATGTTTTTCATCCCTCTTTTATCTTCCATTTTTTTTTCCCATTTTAAAATATTTCAAATTAAGTTCAGATTAAATTTTGCTATACATTAGATTAGTTTTATAGTAATCAAATGATAAATATACATCTTAACGATATTTTTAAATTTTTTTTCGTTTGAAAATTATTTTAAATTACCTACCCCAAAATGATATAGATTTATTTTATATTGAAAGCATTTTTAGCAACAATTACCATAAAGTGTTAAAACTCCTGACTTATTACAGCAAAGAAAGAAAAAAAAAAAAAAAAAAGGAGAGAGTTGTTAATTAATGTAAATTTTGTTTTACCTGAAGAAATTCGCTTACTAGATTGCATAACCATCTAGTTTTTTTTTTTTTTTTTCCTTTTTTTGCACTCTAATTAAAGTTTTTTTTTTTTACATCCTAATTAAAGTTTTAATCTCCCATAATTTTCTTTTCATGACTTTTTTTTGTTTTTTTAATAAATAATTCATCATTACTGGATGGATATATGCACAACCATAATTTCAGTGTTTTTAAAAGATACCGCTCAGTATGTCGCGAGATCGAGTTATTTCACCCTCATGGAAAATTTTAAAGCCCTCTTACCTGTTCCGTTATGAACTACTACAGTAGTGAATTTCGTGATACTCTTGAAAGTTTAAAAATTATGATATTTTCTACCAGTACCTAATTTAACATCAATCAATGCAACTAATTGTAAAAATTTTAATCTACATAATCCTCCTCCACTACAAAAACAGCGGATTCCAACAACTTCACCACTATAATAATTATTAATAAAAATTTTCTAGTTTGATTCCTTTCCTTTATAAATTTGTTTTTTTTTGATTTATAACTTATGATTTAGTTTTATGGCAATAAAATTTGGCAATATCATTATCAAATATTTAATTTTTTTTTTTTAAATAAAACAAATCAATAGAAATATCAATTGTCTTGTGCAACTGTTACATGTTATTCATGCTTGTTTTAACAACCTGCTCTTTAAAATAACGTATATCATTTTTCCTTCTCTTTTTTTTTCCCCTCTATTTTCTCTTTTTAAATTAGTATAATGAACTTAAATTAACAATAAAAAATGCTTATATATATATATTTTTTTTATAACATATATATATATATATATATATATGAATGTCAGAAAGAGGAAGAAAGGAAGAATGTAATACAAATAAATAGATTATATAATGGACCTTAAAACATTTTGTCAAATTTAAATATTTTAATGACAAAAAAAATAAATTTTGCATCGAAAAAAACGAAAATTAAATAATTTGAAAGTTTAATGATAATGGAATTTAATAATATAAAAATTGTTGCCGCAATAATAAATTTTATTGTCACTAGAGCTCTTAATTATTCAATGTCTTATTTCGAGAATGTGAAATATCAACTCAATTTATTCCGCTTTTGCTGCTGCTGCTGCTGCTATTGCTACTACTATAATAATATATGTAAAATGTATAATCATTTCAAGACTTTAAAGACTCCTACCTTTAAATTTTATTTTAACTTTTTTTTTTTTACCGAAATAAAATACTTGAAAAAGCCTTTTCAAGAAGTTTCAATTATATGTAAAAGATGTAAAAGTAATTTTCTAGAATTGAAATTTTGCAGGAAAAAAGAAAAAAAAAGAATTATAGATTATGAAATAATTATATGCTAGCAGAAAAAAAGCAAAAAAAGAATCTGACGTTTTATTCGAAGTTCTTAATAATACATTTAATTATGATAACTACAGTCTTAATTCTTATCATATTTTAGCTTCATTTAATTAATGAAAAAATGTAAATTGATGGTTATTTGTTTGCCATTTATCAGCGATTATATTTAAAGCAAATATCATTTACACGTTCACTTTTAGGAAACAAACTACGAATATTTCTGATTAAACTATCATCTTCGCAATTTGGAAGACTGATCAATTAACTGACAAAATGAGTGCGGATGAAATTTTTATCAGAAAATTCTTTGAAATTTCAAATAGCAGTATTTTAGGCATCATTAAAAAACATTTGTCCCTAGCTTCATTTTAGCATTACCGTTTTTTTTTTTTTTTATTAAATGGTCAAACAGATTTTCTAATTTGGATCAGTCTGATTTTTTATTACGTTGCTACAGCTACACACGCTCTCCCATTATTTTTACCCGTTTGGCGAATGCTAATTTATATTTTGCAAAGTTTTACATTCAGCACATTGCTGATTGCGTCATCAACCAGGTTTTTCCGGTAGAAACATTCGGTATCAAAAATTCATTTCATCCAGTCTAACTGACCCATGTTCNTCGAACATCGCTTTTTTTTTTCTTTTTTTTTTTTTTTTTTTTTTTTTTTTTTTTTAACAAAATCGTCTCTTTTTGGTACATTCATTAACGAGATACCACATGATCCCCCGTACACCTCTGAAATGATCCGCTTAGTTGCTTTTCTCTAAGTCCTTTCATTTCCTGATAATACTTCCAGTCTTGCCACTCCACCGGTTGTCAGTTCATGGCTTTTTATTTCTCTACTTTCCCGTTCCGTGATTTTTTCTTTTTTTTTTGGACTCTTGGTGATTTGTTTTAAACGGTATTTTTCTTCTCTCTACTCTCCCCCGCCCATTTCAGTCCCATTTCAGTTTCCCCGACATCCCGGCATCTGCTTCATTTCCATTTCAACTTTTCCCCTTTCTACCAGCACCATCATTCTACCGGTTACTTCACCTCTCACTTTCCACTTTCTCAATTTTTCATTTTTGTTTAACCTTAACATATCGCACTTCAACTTATCGATAACTGTCCCATTTGCTTGCTACCTTACCCCTGTTCAATAACAAGCTGGGACTTTAAGTTTTATCTTGAAATCGGATCAAATCTACAAAAAATAGAATCGAACATTTGAGATTTCTTGAATGCCTTTCATTCTGGCCAAAAAATTACCACGTCCACACTATCTATCCAATCATTTCATCAGTGTTCCACTACTCAGTAAACTCGAGAGTTTAATCAGTGGAAACTCTTGACTGTAGTATACATGAAAGTTTATTTGAATATACAGCAAAAATGATCCTCGTTTCACGTCATATCACTTTTTTTTTTTTTTTTTTTTTATCAGACGATGATCATTTAATTATTGATACCTCTGATATATTTCAAAATATGGAAATAAGAAAAAAGATATAATTATTGCCCACATATTACATTTCATAAAAGCAATTAATAGCTCAATCAATGAGTCATTCAGAAGAGATAACATTTAAAATCATTAAAGCTTTATTCTGGATAACAGTAATTATTCTTAAAGCCAATAAATTTCATTGGTGTATGTGCTTGAAAGTCATTTATTTATTAATTTATTTCTTTATTTGAAAGTTTAGTTTTACAGATTTTGATTTAGTTTTTGAAAATATTGATAATTTTTATTGCATCGGACGATTTAATATATTTGAGCAGAAAATGCTTCACTTCCTTCAAAGAAAAAAAATCATTCATGCTTTGATTTGCTTTAAACTTTTTCTTTCCTTTTTTTCTTTTGGAATTTTATTCGTAACAAACTTTATTATAGATTTGATTAAGAAAATTCTCATCTATTTGACTTTCTAAGCGACAGTTTTTAATGCTAAAACAAAATAAAGCTAAAAAAGAAGTTCCTTTCTAATTCTTTCCCACTAGATTTTTCAAAATGCTCCGACATTTTTAATACAAATTAGTTTCAAATGATAATCTGAAAAAAAAAACAGTTTTGAAATGATACTATTTATCAAATTTTGTCCTTCTATTTAAAAGTTTACTGTGGTCTGATGGATAGAAATTAACAAGTTGAGTTCATAACTCATCTAATTAAGGATATACAAGTGTATTAGGCCTGCTATTCGTGGCAAAATCAATATGTAATTATTTTGCTTCATTTCTTATTGCATTCCTCAAGTTTATAATTTAACTTTTTAAAAATTTATCATTTCTTAACATATTATCATTTTATTAAATTTAAAAGCAATATGTTTAGTTGTAGAAGATTTGATTCAAGCAAAACCTAATTGAATGTTTATTTTATATAAAATCTCAAATAGTTTAGAAAAGATTGAAATAGCTAAACTCAAGAAAAAAATTTTTTTTTCTAATGAAAGAGAACAGTTCAAAATATTCCCATTACAATCAACACTAGAAATCTTTCACTTTCGAATTGATATTTGATCATCGCTGACAAGAAATGATATCATTTAACAATTTTTCCTGTTGAATCTTTTCATTAAATTTGATATCATGTTTTTTAAAACCTAGATGAACTCTTTCCTACTTCTTTTTTTTTTTGTTTTTCGACAAATTAAGTGAATTAAATGTGTAATGTAAGTGCAAGTATAAATGTCTTATCACTAATAAATGTATACATTTTGTACTGAACTGTCGTATTGTCAAGCAATAAATAATTAATAATTTAGAAGTTTTGGCATATTTTTGTCATTATAAGTAAAAGGAAAAGTAATATGAAGTAACAATCTCGTTCAAAGGACAATTTCATCACATCGATGACAATAAATTAACGTCACCTTTCTCCCTTTCATTCCTTCAATCACAAAAAAAAACTTTCCTTTTTTTTATCCTAAAACAACTGTTCACGTCGAAAATTTATCTTTTTTGAGATTTCTTAGAAAATAGGGTCGTTAAAAAAAGTTTCCAACATTGAGTTAAGTGATGCTTCATGTGAAATCCGTGCTGTTGCTTTCTTCTTCTTCTTTTCATTCTTTCACGTTAGTTTACAACAAATTTCAAAAAAAAAGGAAAGCAAAAAAATTAAAATGGATAATTATCATCATTATAGAGAATAGTACTGAACGAAAAGTTAAAGAGAAAAAGGAAATGGGGGAAAAGGGTAAACAGAAAAGAGAAAAGGGAAAGAGAAAATGGAGAGGAATAGCGGTTATAATTTCAGGTTTGATATTTAAGGAATTGCCAAATGCTTTTCCGCTAGAGCTGGAGATTAAAAACGGCAAAATAGGCGGGCTGGTAAAACTAAGTGACAATAACCGGAAAGTAAAAACCGGATCCAGTTAGCGCAACATTATATAAACCAAATTAGTTGAAATATCTTAGTAATTGAATCATTTAGTGCAATACTATTAGATGATTTTATTGTGACAAGATATCCTACATGTTTCTTTTTTTTCAATGCATTTCCATAGATATTTTTTCAATTTCTTTCTCCCTTTCAAATTTTCAATATTTTCATTGGTGTAATCAAGTCCACATGCTTATTCTTTCCACTGTTAGTTCTTTGCTTTCTGGAGGAAATAAAAGTTTCCATTGAATATCTCTTGTTATCACTGATTTCCATTTTCATCCTTCCCTTATCATTTCGCCACTTTCATCAAATCATTTGCAGTATTCTCATTATTAATCGATATTATTATTGTCATTCTGTTTAAATGGTTTTCCTTTTTTTTTTCAACTTGATTCATAATTATTATTTATTCAATAAATAAGAAAATAAAACTTCTTACTATTTTATATATATATATATGTAAATTATGAAAAAATATAAAAAAACAAAAAATATATATATAAATTTTTTTTATATTAAATAGTAATATATATATATATATATAACATATACATATGTTTGAAATAAACATATATATATATATATATGTTTATTTCAAACTTTCTTTTTATAAATTTCTTCCATCAATCATTGATTTCAGCTAAAAGACATAATGACGCTAACTTGTACTTTTTACTTTTAGCAATGCCTTTTTTTTTTTTTTATTTTTTTCCAATGAAATTCAGCCGAATTTTGCCGAACAAACATGATGACTACATGAAAGTTAGAATACAAATTAATATACAGACGAAAGAGCTAGAAGGGAAGATAATAGGAGGTACCAGTATTTCTTCATTCATCATAGCAATAATATTAATTAAACTTTCTTGAAAATAAGAGAGAAAGTTGAGCTTCTGATTGATTAGCACCTTCTACTCTCTTGATGTTGATGTCTTTCTTTCACCATATTACCAACCTTTTTTAAAGGTATAAAATACTGGCAAAATTTAGAAATATAAATATAAAAGTAATTAAAAAATAAGTTAGAAAGTTACATGTATATACAATTTATTTTGCATTTATAATTCACAATTTTTACTTGCAGATTCGAAATTTTGATTTCACTTAACTCTCATAACTAACTTAAAGTGAAAAAGTTAATAGAAGACGAGAGCCGATAAACTGAAGATGAATCGTACAACTCTCATAAAATATCGTCGCCATCATCAAATGCATATTGATATCCTAATTCTAGGGTGAATAAAAATGGGACATGAGTTATCAAAAAAACTAAGAGAAATGAAAAAAAAAAAATGATCTAAACATCAATAAAAATAAAATACTGATGAAATATAACTTACTCTAAAAATTTAAATATAACTTAAGAGTACATTGTTAACGAGAGTTAATTAATTCTCTTCTCTCGTTCCTTTTAACTGTTTATGCCTAATTTTTAACCTGATATCATTTATTTTTCACAATTTTTCTTTCGTTCTTTTTCGTCTTTCTTTTTTTTTTTGGTAATAGTGGTTGCCAAAATGTTCACAAATCTTGTTGCTAACTGCTTCTTTCTTCCTTCTTTCCATCTTGTATCATTTCGTGTGTAGCACCATTCTTAAAGTTACTTTGAGTAAGTAATCAGCTGAACTAACATTTGAACACTATCTTCTTCCATATCTCAACTCTAATAAGTTACAAANAAAAAAAAAAAAAAAAAAACGAGAGAAAAAAGTAAGAAGAGAAAAAAAAAAAAAAAATAATGGCGTAAAACTTCCGCATTATTTGTGATTATTTCAAATGTTCGAGTCAGATGAAATGTTTTTTAAGTCAAAAATCTTCTGATTACATTTTTTCTTGAAACAAACATGATATAATATAATGGACTAATAAAAAAAAATGATTTACATTTCATTAATTTTGTTATAATGTTTGAATCGAAAAAAAAAAAAAAACTGAGTCGAGGATGGAAAGAACGAAAAAGAAATGGAAAGAAAATGCGAAGAAAAATCAATCAGCTCTCGAATTATCAAATCTATTCTTGCATTATAAACTTACTAAAACTATATTATATCAGATCGCTGCTATCATTTTGTCTCGTCTATGTTACATGAAAGAAAAATTTTTTTTTCCTAGTTCAAATCAAAATTTCTTTTCCGTTTTTCTTGATAGTTTAGGATAAAATAAGCATCAATAAGCATTTTCAGCGAGTGTGCAATATGAGTCATAAAAAATACTTGTCGCATACTTTTTCATTTTTGAATTCGATTAATGAATTACAAAAAGCACCATTTATAGAATGTTTTACATATCAAAATAAAATAATATCATTGTTATCAATTGCATTATAAATGGATTATTTAATGAAACAGCTTGCTCGTAACTTCCTTAGCACTGTTACTATGTCGTCCAATAATTAAATACTGATTGATATTAACATTTATATCTTTCTCAACACTATCACTTGTCGTCTAATAATCAAATACTAATTGATATTAATTAACATATATCTCACTTTACTGTATGATCACATCGTTTATATACTTTTAATAAATATATTGTCATATTAGAATCACTTGTATTGTTTTCATTACTGCCAGCACTGTTGTTAACATTGTAAATATGTGAAAACTTTAGCAATTCAGAACTGTTTCGTTATTATTTAAAAAAAAAAAAAAAAAAAAAAAAAAAAAAGATAATGCTGCATAAAATCGGAATTTTAGCAACTTTTCTTATGTTCAATTTTTTTTTTTTTTCTAAAACATTCAGTGACAGTGTTTGTTTTGGAAGTTTCATATTTCCTTCAAGCTGAAATCTCAGTAATTACTGTTAACGATTTCATCGTCCTCTTTTTTTTTGTTTTTTTCCTTTTTTTTTTTTTTTTTTTTTTTTTTTTAAATGATCTGTCTAATTAATCACCGTAACTTGACCATGAACATTTAAGATGGCATTTAAAAAAAAAAAAAAAAAAGAGAAAATTCATGAAGGAATCCAGCCATTTCCGTTTTCATCGATAAAAATTTCCAGTTTCTGCATGTCTTTCAGCCTTCACTTATCAATCATAATAAGCATAAACTTCTAAAGTTTATTCGAAATAAAATGAGGAAAAGTTTTCAAAGACAAACTTCATCAAATTCCTAATGATCAAATATGTTGCAAATCACTTATACATTTTTTCCATTTAAATTATTTTTTTAAATATAGAATGAGACGAAACAGCACCATTATAAATAGTGTATGAAATGCAACCGGAAGAATAAAGTTTTCTTTTTTTAAGAAAAAAAAAAAGGACATGCTGTAAATTTTCATATATTAAGTAAATGTATGCAATTTAGTTAACGAAAATGCTGAAAAAATGTAGCTTTTTTCTTTTTCTTCTTTTTTTTTGTTAATAAGGAAGAATAAAATTCGTTTCAAATTTCGGAACTTAAAAAATATAATTCAGCATTAATTTTCCCTCATTTTCTGCTTCTAGACCTTTCGCTTCTCATTTTTCTTGAAAGTTTTTCAAAAAATATTACCTTTTTTTGCAACTGAGACATTTTGATTTAATTTTTACAAAAACAAAAGCAAACTTTGATATATATGTATTTCCAAAGTATCACTGGATATATATATATATATATATTCATACATTACTGGAACACTAAAAGAGACATTGCCACATTAGGAGCTATTTTTTACATATTATTTAATTAAAATTTTGGATTAGTTTTTACTTTTCTAAATTTTCATTCGTTTCGTTTCAGACATTTCAACTAATTTAAAATTCAACATTTCCAATAGATATAATGTTACTGTTGCTAGTATATGCTAGGGGAAAATTTTCTTCAGAATTTTATATACATTTATAAGGCTACTAAAAGTAGATTGGTTTTTTTTTCTTTTTCTTTTTTATTTTACCGTATCTATTTTCAAAAAATTTTTTCTGTCTGCAACTTTGCAGGGAAATAATTCGAGCCTTGAAAACTTATGAAAAATGATCAATTTAGTAACAATTCTCATTTTCTAAAAAAGTTACATATATTTGTTTCGGTTTCTTCGACTATCTCATTTTTCAAATAATGTATAAAATCATTTCATTGTCTAACCAAACTTTCATTCTTAAAATATGATTGTCTACTCAAGATAAACTTCGTAAAAAAGATTTGGGATTTCGATGAAAAAATATCGTTTCTTTTTTAAAGTTTATGTTCATTCATTCTTGGCGATATATCTGACTTTCGATTCATTATTTTACTTTTCCGTTACCTTTGCAAACTAAAAATCGGGAACGACCAAATAAATAAAATAAAACAACCCACTAAAAATTATATTCACAAAAAAAAAATGATTTAAACTTATCTGATTATTCACTTTCAACTTTTACACTCTCTCTGACTAACCAGTGATACCTGGACAAGCTTGGTTTTTGGAATTATGCAAATGAGTTGCAATTTATCAAAATATACTTTAGTTTTCACTTCTCTCCTTTCTTTTTTTTTCTTTGAAGGATTTCTTAAATATAAACTAATCGTTCCAATAACATTTTTATATTTAGACCGTAAACAACCATCTTATCATCCAGGTAAACTGATAAATTTAAATCATTTGCTTAAATAATTTAGCTTTTTTACAGATATAAGCAAATCAACTATGCTATTGTAAACTTCTTCCATTGATTTAATGACAAAATCTGTAGAGAAATTAAGTGAAATATATGATCTAAATGCATAAATTTACTTCTTACCTCTGTATTTATGCATGCATTCTGCAATTTTGCAATCAAATGAAAAAAACGTAAAGGCCGAAATGTTGTAAAACGTTATAATAATTATGAATTGAACAAGTTATACATTAAAAATATATGTAGATAGTAAATATATTCGGTAAATGTTTTCTAGACAGCTGTTTGAGCAAAAGTCAATTGTTTTATTTCTCTTTCTTCTTTTTTAACTAATAAAACCTGCTTTACCAGGACATTCATTCTTTCCGGTTTCTTCTTGATCATATCTTTTCCAGGACGTTTTCACTTTTCTGCTCTTTTTTTCTGAACAATTCACTTATCTTTTATTCGTTTACTTATTCAACTTTCTCGCTATTCGACTGCTCCTTTGATTTATTGAAATATTAGTTGAGATATTCACATTATTAGTAGATTCAAGCTAACACTGAAATGAAGTTTCATTTAGATTTGTGGATTTGATAAAATACTTTTTCAAAGTGCTACCGTTGCTATCATCAACTCTAAAAATATTTCTTCATGAACGCATACTTGTGATATGAAATTTTTATTGTCGAACTATTACTTTGTTTCTTATAGGAAGAACACTATCTGTACAGAGGAATATATAAGCATGAAATTTCGAAATGTAGATAATAATTAATTTATATATTTTATTATAAAAACGCATTAAAAATAATCAGTTTGTTTTTTCATTTTATCATGAATAATTTTTATGTATTGAAAGTAAATTTTTATGATTAATATATCCGATAAGTAATTTAATCTGTTAGTAAGACTTTTACTAGATGATGTTAGTGATCATAACATTTTAACATTTCGCCGAAATCCATGTTATCACTGAAAGAAGTTTCATTTAGTGCGGTTTTCAAGTTTGATTGATGTAACTTAGTTCATTTCCAGTACGTGTTTAACCAATTTCAGTCCAGTTTAACGGGATTTTAAACTTTTAAGTTATTTTTCTTCCTCTTCCTTTCTACCTTCTTTCTTCCTTCCTTTTCATCATCGCTTTCTTTCTCTCATTTCACATGACGTCAATCTAACAAAAGCCTATTTCTTTTTTTTTTTTTTTCTTTCTTTCTTTTTTTTTTTTTGTTGAATCTGAATAAAAAGAAAAATTTATACTTTAATTAAAGAATGTAACTACATCCTTTATATGGCCTGTAGAATAGAATCGAAACTTTTAACGAAGGATGGCAGTAGCATCGATCGTTCAATTCATTCTCTCATTAGTATATATAAGCTGATGCTTGCCATCATTTGTTCCAATCTTTATTTCTTATTTTTTATTTTCTCAAAAAAGTTACACATTGTTATATCTTGCTGAGTGTGCACTGTGAGAATAGAACACTTCATGAGTGATATACCCTTGCACCTTGTACCATCTAAATTTACTGATAGCAAAAATGAAAGGAAGGAAAAAATAATTTTTCAAAGCATATTAATGAAGTTGAAAATTTTAAATTTCTTTAATGATAAATCTGGATATGGACACAGATATCCTGAAAAAAAAAAAACAAATATTTTTATAAGTTTTCTTCCAGTTCAGAATTTTTGTTCATGCATCATTTCAATTCACTCGATTTGCCTAATTATTCTTTACGAATAGGAGGTGTATCATTTATTTATAATTAATTGTATCATATAATAGAAAATTTCCCACTGCAATAGGAATTTCATTTTAGTAAGATGTTCATAATAATCGTAATTTCCTACCTGTTTTATTTCTCGGAAAAAGTTTCACGTCTTATTTCGATCTCTTTCACCAATAATTTGAAACTTGGACATAGTTGCTATGATCTGCATCCCAGTTTATTGCAAGTTTATCCGCAAAATTCACCAATATTCACTTTTCCCTTTTGTTTATCGAAGCCTTTTCTTTAGATACACTTGGGAAAACAATAAATCCAAAATATCATGCTCGGAGAATTGTCTCCTTCGATTTCTCTGTTCCTGCCATGGTTGAAGAAAATGTTCATCCATTGCTTATGATGCTTCCCAATCCACTAAAATGAAAAATCGAATTTTGTAAATGGTTAAATACACTAATAAAAGTGGATATGCCATGAAATGCAAATGAATGATATGAAATGAATGATATGTTAATATGATAACCTTCAGGAAAAGGTGGTTGATTGAAATGTAAAAACGACGATTGATCGATTCCTTAATGTATTTATGCTTTCTGCAACTTTGCAATCAGAATGAATCTCTAGGCAAGATTTACACAACACTACAATAATTTGTAATATATGAAAGTTAAAAGGGTGGTAGTTAGATACGCTGTGGATTGTTATTATCCGATGTTTGTAGAGTAGATTTTCCAAATTTTTTTCCCTCTCAATTATCACATTAAATAATATTCGAAAACAGAAGCACTTGTATTCGATCATATTTTAATATAAGTTGAATTACGATATACAGTATATTTCATAATTTATACATACATATACAGGGTGATAATTGCGTAGTTCAGGGATTATTTTGTGTGCTTCAGGCTTATCAACTTCAAGAGTTGATTCAAATCATCAGCAGTTATAATGATCATATCCAGTTCTCCTCTACTTTAAGTATCTTATCGATTGCATTTGTCATCTCTTCATCTAGAAAATTCTAGGTGCTAACCGTTTAAAACGATCAATTATTTATTCGAAAAATGTGCATCGAATCGAAAGGATTAAAAGTATAACTTGTAAAAATATTTGTAACAGAAGCCAGCTTCTGGAAAATTAAAATTTAAAAATTCATAATTGGAGAAACGGAAAAGTTTCTGTATAAATCACAAATTAAAAAAAACTTGATAGTGATCGTAGACGTATGATTTGATGTATACCTAAGACATTCATGACATATGCATGAGACGATTTGTTTTCGACAAATCCTTTGTTTTTAATGTTTGAAGTGGAACGGACTCTTCATATTGATGATCATAAAATGGTGAAGAAGGCAGCAAAAGAAGGAAAGGAGAAAAAAGTAAAAATGTGACTTTAAATATTTGAAAGTGTTGCTCCTTATAGCTGACTTTTATATTTCTTTATAGATGAATTACATTTTGTGTTGTTATGAATAGTGTTGATTACAGTTTCAAGATCGAAAATAGCAAGACATTTTTTATTTGTCAAAGCAAAGTTAAAAAAAAAAAAAAACAAGGCGAAAAAAGCATGACACTGAAGCTACAACTTAAGAACAAGATTTTCCGTTTTCTTCGCCTTGTATAGGATGATAGACCTTGGATACTAACGGGTTTTAAAGCAATCGAGTTGAAAGGTTATTTGAGTCCGGTTCCTCTTCCCTGCTTTTGCTTGAGCTCAGAATCATTGCTTTTGTTCTTAAATCTCTATCTAATATAAATTATACATTGAAAATCATCATTATTGGAAATAAATTTAATTGTATATTTAGTCTGGAGGAAGCGAAAATACATTCAAATCGTTCACTACAATACCAGTAATCTAAATTGCCTGATATTGTCAAGTTTACGAGCGAAATATCTTTTCAGGATATTTGTTTTGTTACAACATCGAGCCAGCAACTTAATTTGACAAATCTAAACTGCTGCAAATTAAATGATTGAAGTGATCAGGCATACATCAGACTTCAAGCAGTTTGCTTCACCACCCTACATGGATTCATCAACAGTAATCCCAGATCCTTTCTACACAACAACTGTTAATGTACCACAGCCGAGTGCAACTGATGAAGACATCACTACAACCAATACTTTACTTCAAATTCCATTCAAATGTGATCAAAGAATGGATGATATTAAAACGGACGGGAAGCGATTTATCAAAAAACAGAAACATGGAAGTAAGCTTTTATTGTATAAACACAACACAAATTACACTCCACAAATAGGTCAGATTTTTGGCTTCACTATTTCAAATTTTTAGACAATATCGGTTGGAATCCATCCATTCAGGATTTATATATAAGAATGATTTAGTAAAAATCAAAAAAAATTATGAACAAAGTTTGCTTCGCTTAGCTATCGCTTGTTACATTTGCTTAAATTTGAAAATATTTCAAAGTAAATTATTTGATGCTTATCAGAAGTAACATATCCATGGAACTTTAGGAAAGCTGGATGGAAGAGAGGGAGGAGGAGAAAGAAAAAAAAGTATGATTTTAAAATAAAAATAAATTTTTTTAAAGTAAAATTTGATGCGTTTAAAAAAAAGAAATTTGATAGTTACTTTACAGTTGAGTATGCTCATACACATAAAACGGTTTTCTATCTGAAATCAGAACCAAAATGAGGTGTTTTTTGGCCAATCATTTTGAATCTTGATAGTTATCAACTGTCATACTTTCCAATTATTCCAACTAGTACCATCATTTATTCCATTATAAATGAATTTCAGTTTAATTCCAGTATATTGTTGACTGGTAAAAGATGAGGAAGTAATTATAAAGATTAGTTTCAAGTCTTGAATGCTTTTCACCTAATCGCCAATGCTAGTTAATTTCATTCACAATTTTCAATCCATTTGAAAATTCTAATTGCAAACCTCTTACACTATCACCAAATTAAGCTCTCATGCTCTCATCTAATTTCTGTGTAGCATCATCATTCCATTAAGTCTATTTCGATAAAAACATCCATCCTTCTTATTTGTCGCTTAGTAACACAACTTCTAAACTTTCCATCACTTTTCAAATGAAAATTTTTGTCTTACATTAAAAAAAAAAAATTGTTCTAATTCATCCTACATCTGTAATACGTCAACTGGCTTTTTAATTATGCATCAATGAATCGAATGTCAAATGTCCAAACCATACCTGTCTTTTACCCGCCCTTCATTCCTACAAAAGTTTCTATTGTCTATCGTGCGCTTATTGTATTCTACTTCTACTAATCAGTGACCTTTTTCAATTAAGAAGTGAAGATTCAAGACTCCATCTACAAACTTTTTAAGGAAGTTGTTGAATTCTTCAAGTTGAAAAAGATATTAAGGGCTTGCTTTTTCTTTCTTCGCCAAAGGAAAACCCTCCTGATCTGTTTCGATGATTCAGAACAAGAGTATCAACCGAAGGTAATAGAAATATCCCTCCGCATTATCATGAATCCAAGAAAGTTAATTTTTATCCAAGCTTGAAACCTTATGCCGGAGAATCCTTCTTCTTCCCAACTTTCTCTTTTGTTAAACGAGGACCATCGGCCTTAATTAATTCCTAAAAATGAGCGGAACAACTTTTCCAGTATTTTACGTGCTGATATATTAGAGCTTCTTACAACTATTACAAACTATTAAACTGTCCCAGCATGCATAAACTGCATTCATCTACACGAGGCAAATTTATTACGTATTGTATTAATACACCAATCACGTGCGTAAAGACCTCACATTGTCAACTAGCATACATCACGTCAAATAAATCATGTCGGAAAATTGATGAAATAACGCTACTGCAGTAGAAGAAAACAACACCAAGAAAGAGAGAAAGAAAGAGAGAAAATGAGAGAGGAAGAGAACGAAGAGAATAAGAGAGAGACAGAAAAATGGAGTCGGTCTGATCGATCCGTGGGCCATCCAGGAAGCGACGAGCTTTCCGGAGTGGCTTGTTCCCCGCCGGCTTTTCCACTCTTTCCACGCTCTCCTCTCCTCCTCGGCTCTTCACGTCAGTCATTACGGCATCTGACAATTTTTTTTTCCTTCAACTTATAGTTTGTAAATTTTTGAAATTTCTAAAAATCTCTAAACTTACAAAAAAAAGAAGAAACAAAAGATACAACAACAACGACAGCAACAATTATAACACATAATGTTATTTTGATTTATTGCTTGCTTATTTTCTCAGCTCAGCCCTGACTGACTAGTGTAAGAGACCTCCCGTCTCGTGGAACTTCTTATTATTTTCACGGAAAGTACGTATACTACCTAGGGGATAGGAAGTGTCGCATATATGTTACATTAGAGTATGATAAGGATGTAGGATTTGCGTGGAAAGTACGTGTACTACATATGTAGGGATGAAGAGTATATCACGTGCTACATAAATGTAGGATATGGGAAAGATGTAGAGAAAGGAAAAGAAATATGTTATTTGAAAGAAACTTTTGTGAATGAAACTAAGCAGCTGGAATGACATACGAATTGGTTTGAATAACCCTGACATATGATCAAATCATGTTATCGAAATGATAAATCCATCGTTTACAGATCACTTTTTCTTTTCTTTTGTTTTGTAGTATGGCGAAATTCATCCATCTGTTTGTTCTGTTTAAGGGAATTTTACTAAATGAAGAATATCATATTATTCTTGACTTTTTGTGCTTAATTCATGTTAGAGTCACAGTTGTACATTGTTATCGCTTGCTTGTTATCCTTCAGTATACACTATACACACACTTCAAGGTTACTTGGTATATTGATGAATTTCACCACTTTGTCTTGATGGAATTTTTCTAAAATGGCGAAAGATCCTGCATTTTTCTAGCACTTCTACAATGTTTATCTTTCGTCAAGCTTCTGCATCTTCCTTGCCGATATGCCTAATAACAGTAAGTTTTAAAATTTCCGTAAATTTCTGGTCTATGACCGGTCGGTAGATCATCTTTTACGAGTAATAGTATTATAGTATGCCTTTTACGATATCTGTGACGTTATGATTCAGTCTTTTTTATCTTCATCTCCTCTTGAATCGTAAAAGTGCGTTTTCATGATTTTCGCTTTCCGAGACATTGTTTCTAGTTATCCAAACATCGTTTTATTCAGATCGTGCCAATATTCCTAAACATTTCCATTATCTTATATTGGTTCCCAAATTGCCATAATTATTCGTAACACTAACCCATTCCCTCTAGAGGTGATGCTTTAAAGTTCTACTGTAAGTTCATTCAATATAATACAGTTCGAGAAACATGCAGTAATAGTGTTGCTGTTGGATCTGTATTAAAAGCAAAAATGTGGAAAATAGCGAGAAAGAATGTAGTGATTTTCCTTTATTATTCATTAATAGTCATTTGGAATAATAGGATCTTGTCAAAATATTCAAAGTTCCATTATTTACTGTCTATCCGACACTATTCCAAGTTTTTCTTGTGTATATCATATAAAGCACTCTTACACATATTTGCAAAGTTTTTTTTTTTTTTGAACATTAATGGACGTTAGCTTTATAGAAAATTTATTTGATAATAAAAAATAATAAAGATGAAAGTTGTTGTTCTCCCGACATTCTTTTAAAGGGGACAGAATTTCAAAACTTGGAATGTGTTTGATATAGGAATTCAGACTGCGGAAGTTTTAATTAATTTTTCTTTTCAGGACGAGAAAAAATTCCGGAAGGTACGCTGTGTGTTGTTTGCTCGGATTTAGCCAGCGGTATACATTATTCGGTTGCTAGTTGCAACGGCTGTAAAACATTCTTTCGGCGTGCACTTGTGGTAAATTTCCTTTTTCTCTTTTGAAAATTTCAATTTAACAAAATAAAGAAAAGGTTAGCTCACTGTTTCCTTAATATAATTCTCGTGCAGTTTACAAAAGTCCACTTCTGTTAAGTTTTCATGGATTTTCCATTGTTTTATTCTTTTATGTCTAAGCAGCTTTATAGTAATTCAAAGATAATGTGAAACTATATTTCCAGAACAAACAGGCCTTCCAGTGTCAGTTTTCAGACGATTGCATCGTTGATAAATGTATGTTCTTAATAACTTAGCTGATCAATAATATCCAACCAAACTGTGTTTAAAAAAAAGACGGTTCTGTTCGAAGATGAAATATGTCATATGTTTTACATTTCATACAGACAGTTTTTTCATGCCTTAATGAAAGATATTGTTCATTTGAACATATATATGAAATAACGTGACTGTTTTGTAGCCGTACGATGTGGTTGTCGAAGTTGTCGTTTGAAAAAATGTTTCGAAATGGGAATGGATCCAAATGGTCAGCAATAGCTGTGACTTAAATCATGCTAATATTTTAGCTCTTATTCAAGTCTTGGTTTTTTCATTAGTTGAGGCCCTGTGCAATTTCTACTGTTTGGTCTTTGTAGGTACAAAAACAGAACATCCTTGCATTTTAAAGGATAAGTTGATCGAATTTTAAGTAAGATCTAACGCTTGTTACTGTATTTGTCTGTCGTTGGACGAATGTCAATCTACACTGATGGTGTTCGGAATGCAAATGTGATTTATGAAGTTCTATCTTTGATTTTGCATGTGGTGATAGGAAAGAGATTTCCTCAGAGATTTAATCATTTGCAGCAATCCAGCACGATAGGGACAAGATTCGTTACACCAAACGTTCAAAAAAGATGAAAGATGAAAAACCATGTAATGGGAGAGATGTTTTCAATGGGAAACCAGTGAGGGAAGAGGGGGAAAACAGTCCGCAAAGTACTCTGTATGGTTTTTGTTTCCCAGAACCTAACTTTAGTATTTCAATCATAGATTTAATTTCGAAGACTTTATCGAATTTGTATTTTTTACTTGCACAGTTATTTGTTCAGTTCCCCAGATGATGCAATTGCAAGTCCATCGTCGAGCTTTGCTGGACAAAGTTTGGGACCTGCTAGTAATGGGCCATATCTCGATCATGATATCCAGGATGTGCAAGTTAGTTCGACAGCTTTTATTATCAGTTTTACAATTAAAAGCATTGAATACAACTCTGAAGGAGGTTTTGCGATCCTTTTCGAGCAATTTATCAATTCAAATTCTGGTTGTTGTTTTATCATAATTAATTGTGGCTGTTGTGGAAAAAGGAAATACCCTAATTTTAATCTTTGAAGAAAAACCTTTTAATTATATCAGTTTGTTTCAGACGGAGATGGCTGGTTTACTTTCCGATCTATTAAGTTTGGAGCATAAACTGGATGGTGTCCGTTATTCGAATAAGTTTCCTCCTCATACTTCGGCTGCATCATGCATGTACGACAGGCGACTTCTAGATGATGAAGCTTGGCTTTCGGCCTATACAGTTCCAGTGGTGAGTATCTAAATTCTATCAGAAAGTGTTTTTTTTTTTTGGAAAACATTCGAGAGGTCTTTCTTTGTGCTTGGATTGCGTGGAAACTTTGCGTACAAAGAATAGTAGCAACATTACTCAAAAGGGAATCGCAATTTAATAGATACTGACAAGTTGCAGCAACCTGTTACAACTCCGATACCTTGCGATCGTGGAAATATGCGTTCTTGGTTTGTTAAAGATTTAACATTGATGATTGAATGGGCAAAATGTATTCCACAAATGAGACAACTACTACTGAATGATAAGGTGATTTACGCAGTTAAATAATATCAAATTTCGAGTTTTATGCTTGAAATTTTGCTGGGAAGCAATTCTTGTTAAAAGAATTTCAATTATGTTGAATGATTTGCAGCTGGCTTTGATTAAGGCATTTGCACCTGTTTATCCTCTCATTCAACTAGCATATTATTCATGCAAATACGAGAAAAATCAGCCCTTGCACAGTTCATTGGGAAGTTTGTTAACATCAACACCAATGTCGAGTACAAGTAATGTCTTTTTTATATGCTTTGTTAAATAAATTTGATTTAAGTGTAAAAATTACTGCTTTTCTGCATATAAGTTTCAAAAGGAGTGGATTTTCACCCGGTATATATTATATTTTAAGATTTTGAAGAATGGAGTTTAATTTATGATTTTATAGGTAGTAGGAACATTTACCATCTATGAAATTGAATTTTACTCTATCTTTTTACCATTAAATCATTTTTATATAATGTTAATGGTTGTGCATTATGGACTATTACATCCGGCAACAGATATTACTTAGAAGAGAAAACTGCATATTGCATGTTGTGTAAATAATAATTGCAGGATTATCAGCTGATCTAAATGGCCCAGTTGATGAAGTTGTGAAGGTTGAGCGGTTATGGTATCCAGATGGACGTTTTCTGGAAAGAGAAGATGTAGATGGATGTAATACATTCAGTAGTGGGTAGGAATGTTTTTTTTTTTTTTTTTTCAAAGTTTGTGGCTTTTCTCTATGACTTGGTAGAAATAAAAGTGGAAAATATCAAAACATAAAACTGTTCATTTAGAACGATTTGTGTCATTCTGTCCTGACACAAATATAATTCCAGGAAGAAAGTCTTGCCTATAAATGCACTTCTCATTGATGGAGTATGTCAGCAAATTTTGCGGTTAAGGCTTTCTGAAAGTCATATGGTCTTGTACAAAATTATGCTGTTTTTCAATCCGGGTTAGTGTTCAGTCCAATTTTTTTATTTTAATCAGTATTTTGATATAAAGGTATATGGATTTTCAGGACGTAATATCGGCTTTTGCCAAGAAGGTATCGGAGCTTGATGCATTGTCCGAAACTTAGAATTAAAAGGCTAAGATCGTTTCATTACTCTTTCCCATATGGTGTAGTGAAGACTGGACACTTCATCTTGTTTCATATTTAGATGTCTGTCATATTATTCATCAAGAAATTGTAAATGAATTAGGCGGAATGTTTTGGAGAGGATAACTTCCAAACCTTACATGGGATACTTTTGTTACAGATGCTGATGGATTGTCTGTAAGAGGAAGGGCGACTGTTGGAATGGAAAGAACAAGACTTTTGAATTATCTATATGCCCAGATCATTCGAGATCGTGTAGGACGGCAAGCTACTGAGCTTTATTCTAACATGCTCATGATGACATCTACTCTTATCGTTAGTTTCCTTTTACCATTTAAACAGTGATGCGTGCAAGCTTCCTTTTAATTTGACCCATATTTAATAAGAACTTTAAGATATTTCACAGTTCACTTTGTTTATCTAAATAATTTAAATGTTTTTCTCGATATTTCTCCGGAAAATAACTAAGGAATCAAGAAAAAACTGCAAAACTTTTTTCTTTTCCTTTTTTAAACCTCAAGCTTTTCAATAGAAATTGCTAGAAGGAATTTTTTTTTAGTACTGTTTGCATCACTTTAGTTATTGCGAGGATTTCCAGGACTAGTCTTTTGCATGTCTTCCTTTCAGATTTTTCAGTATATCTCATATGGAGAGGATGGAGAAATATTTGTACGCGGCTGGAGTCTAAGTTTTTCTTAAGCTTAAGTCTTCAAATTTAGAGTTAAATGGATGAATTTCAATTTATGCTTCTTTAACATGACTTAACTTGCAGCGTGTTGCCTCATACTTGAAGCGTACTTTCGACATATCACACATATTTGGTCCTGCAGATGATTTGATCGATCAGCTGATTATTGTTGGCTTATGATTTATGTTCTTTCTTTGGTTTTGTCCCATCTAAATCATTTTAGCTCTGTTTTTGGTACAGTTGTTGCACCACCACTGCTAAAATGAATTGTTCTCCTGACTAAGATTAAGGCTGAAAAAATAACGGAAGCTTTCGAGAAGAATTTTGGGCTGCGTAATTTCTCTTTGTTTAGCTATTGGTGGTACCAGTAGTTTGTCTTTTAATTTTTAGTAAATTCAAAGTTGATTTTCCTTTGGGAATTGCACTTCCTTCTATTACTCAAGATCCTTTCGTGAAGTCTTAACTTTTTAATCTTTTTTTCCCATGTTTGTCTCCCTAGTGAAACATAGAACAGAACATATTGAGAATCAAACGGGTCTCACGATTGTATTCTGTGTGCGTCCTCAACTCAGGTTATTAAATTTAGACAGTTATCTGTTACTGGTATTATTCCTTCCATTATTGCTACAATAATAGCCGCAACAACTACTACCACTAGTAGGCGCTGCTACTGCTGCCATTTCTGTTACTACTACTAATACTACTGACTACTGCTACTATTACTACTATACTGCTAGTACAATATTACCACTACAACTATGCCACTAATACTACTACTACTATTATTATTATTTTTACTACTACTGGTACAACCGTATGCTAATTATTACAACTGTGCAGTTTCTTTCACTTTGATAGTGAGATGGTTTGCTTCAATCTGTACTTCCCACTTGTTTTCTCCGCAGTAATATATATGTTGTTGTCAGCGAGATAACTCCCAGCGTTTTTGACTTTAATTTATCATGGGAACAAAGATTATCTTTTAAATTGCAAACTGAAATTAAAAAAAAAAAAAATCATCCTCTAAAAATCCACCTTGTGAAAATTTTTAGCATTTGGTGCATGATTTTTTTTCTTTGGCTGAAATCATCTCGCTAGGCTAATTATGAGGAAGAAATGTCGAATTAAGCAAATGTTGTGGAATTTCTTTCATTTTGAAAAATTGTCGTTTTCACGGGGATACATGTCTTTTGTCCATTATCATTGGTCCATATGTTTCCGGAACGAAAAAGGAAATCAGTTGTTGTCGTTATTTTGATACTTTATTTAAATTTTTGTTCATCAGTTAGATTTCATTTCTTCGTTGCTTTCTTTTTCATTAATCATCAATATTTGTTTCCTCCGGGATTTTCGGGTCAAGTTCTCATTACTGAGTTCATGAAATCGAACACGGTACACCTATTCACTGAATGTTAGTCATTCGGTGTTCTGAGCAGTTGCTACCTCTGATGTGTAAGTTTTATCCATTGAAGAACTTTCCAGTGGTTAAAAAAATTTTGGATTCAGTGGTCGCTTCGATATATTATAACAGAAGTACTGCAAAGTTCCTTTTTTTTTTTTTTTTCATATTCTATGACTGAAGAACAGTGGAGTCCGATGGTCACTTCGAAATATTGTAACATTAGAATATGTTGTAGTGTTTTTCTATTTATTCTTATAATTTTAATATTTGTTGTTGGTTGAACTTGCTGCTATTATTTTGATTTTTGAAATTACTGAGAGACAGTTGCTTCTTTGAAGGTGTTTCAATTCCCCGGCAAAATTACGGAAACTTAGTGACTTTCGCGATCAAGAAAGATACTGATAGTTCACACCGTGGGGTTAAATGGACGGTGACTAATGTTGGGAATCCTTCAGATTACATTCATTTACGAAGGTTTCCGTTGCGTGGCAAATGCAGTGAACAGTAAACTAAGGGTAGCCGGTCACCGATTAATCCGCTCATCCATACACGTCACATATGAATTGTTTCCTTTTTTTTCCTCGTAATTTCACTATATTTTTGTGAAATGCGCTTATTGGGGGATGATAGCTTTGCTTCACGTTGTGTATTTCATTCACCCTTTCTTTTCATCCCATTTTCATTCGTTTTGTTTTTTTTTTTTTTTTCCTTCAAATTGTACAATCAAATTGAAGTCACGAGGTTCCTTTGACGCGGGTAAACTTTTTCATTGATGAGAAGAGTTTGTTCGCGCGTGCAAATCACACTTTATTTCGGAAGCACACTGAAGCAGGAAAATGACAACAGGGCAAAACTAAGATTATTGGACAAGTTGGATAGATCTTATTTCTGGAGAATATTTCTTTTCCCCGGGATCTGCGGGAGTATATTTGTAAAGTAAATTCACATCAAAAAAATCTTTATCTAATTTTGAGGTCAAACACAACAAAGGCGAACGATCTGTATTTGCAGAATTCCAGAGAAACAAGTTCGTCTACCCTATCCTGCAAAACACCAAATCCCCAACGTTTTTCGTAACATGCCTTTTTCAAACCCCTTCTCCGTTTTCATTTCGCAATATCAAGCATAAGGAGGTGTACATTACCATAAATCCATCCAGAAAGGGTGGATGTGATTCTACGACACCCTGAATTTTTTCATGCACCATTGACACCCTTCCTAGATTTAAAGAACATGGATATCGTGAAAGGAACCAGAAAATTTTACGAAAAACGATAAATAACTAACGCTAACAAAACGAAGACAGAAAAATATATTTAACGGAAAAACGAGGTCAAATTTCGATAAAAATAGTGCAGCATTTCAATCTTCCATAGCATAACAGAACGGATCTGCAATGCACCGCTAAAATGAATGGAGAAAAAAAAAAAAAACTTCAAAATAACAAATTTCACCCTAAAATTGAGTGTGTGGTTATGCAAAATACATATATTATCATTTGAAACATATTCACAAGACGCTAGTTACCTATTAATACCGCAAAGCAGGCACAAACGTCCCGTAGTACACCACAACAAAGAAACAAACAAACAATTCTGCACAGTGTGAACCCGCTGCAAAGTAAAGTTCTTGCCACAACAATTTTTTAACACAGTCAGGATTATAACTCATCCCTTCACTCATAAAATGCTATTTCGCGTTACATTGCATTATCAGTATTAGTGTACAAATGAAATAAGGAGCATAACAGTAAAGGTAGATGATGATGCCAACACTTCAACATTTTTTTGAGGTTTAAGATAAATTTTCAAAATTATCACCAAATGTTATAAAAAAAAAGTGAAGATAGTTTTTCTTGAATGAACAGATGTATAGAGGGAAAGAGAAGGCAACGGAGAGAGAAAACGATTACATAAATTAAAGTTTAAAGGAAAATTTTGAAAGAAACAACAATAACAAAAAAAAGCAAGGATGGTGGTGATTCTAAAAATTATGCTGCCCTTGTAACTTTATAACCAAGACTCCAACGCGAAATCGACATTGGCTACTTAGTGCAGCCCAGCACCACCTACCACCTAAATAATAAAAATGAACAAGCCATGGAATTTCCTAATTCCTCAATAGTGCATGCTCTCATCTGTCCATCTAGATGAATATATTCCTAGGTCTACCAATCTTTAGGTTTCTCAAATAATTAGCCAGAAGTAAATAATAAAAGTAAAGTGTACATACCTCTTAATGGATGTAGGACCTCAAAATCTCACAGGTAAGATTAATATAAGCATCTTAACACCCAAATATCAAGAGGAATATTCCAGGGACTTCGTGATTCAACTCCCGAAGGTAAGACAGGGACATACAGAAATATATATACAGTATCTCATAGCCATAACAGCTGAAGTTATCATTCTCATAAGCCCGGGAAATTTTGGAGTCATAAATTTATTAAAACCCAGCTAAATTACCAAAATTAGGTTAATGGAAATACCTTTACTCTGCGGAAGGCAATTTGCTGACTGGAGCTGACAAAATTGGGGCTAGAATCTCAGTTGCTTGTAAACCATTTGGATAGTGTGCGCCAGCATTCCCACAAATATTGTCAAAGCTGCACTGAGCCATTAAATCACAGTGTCGCTTCTGGAAATCCGGAAATACAGAAGCTGGTGTGCATGCATTCTGCAGTGCAACCGTGGAAAGCGGGTTCCAAAAAGAAGTTGTCAAAGAGGGTATAAAGGGTCCTGCTGAATTGGACTGTACGGCCAGAAATCGCATATAATCGGACCACTGATTTATATCTAAATTTAAATCACGACCAAGGAAAGGATTAAGTGGAAAAGCTGCTGGAAAGGAGTAATTGGGAAATGTGAACTGCGGCTGCACCTGTGCTTGCAGCTCTCGAGGTGCATCGTTTTGCTGATGCTGATACTGTTCCTGTTCGACGTTTGTTGGAGCTGATGAACCCGATGATTGTGGATGACTTTGAGATACCGAAATTTCCGCAAATTCTTTTATTATATTAACGTAATTCATCAGAGGATTCAGCAAATCGGATGATACTGCCGATTGTAATTTTGGCTGGTGTTGCTTACATGCAGCAGTCTGTAGTTGGGAAATTGCCATCATCATAGCGGTATCAGATAATAGAGAACTGCAAAACGGGAGATTCTGTACAAACCCTCTTCTATAAAATTCATTCGTAGGAAGAACTGCTTCTGCAGATTTGTTTATCTGATTAAATTTTTCCACTATGAGTCGGTATAGCGTTGAAAGTTCCGCAATATCCATATCTGTGATTCGCCAATTGTCTGATACCTGTTCGGCCATAGCGATGCCTGTTAGTGGCTGTGAATTCAAATTTGTTACAGAATTTGGCTGTTGTTCAGATGGGATTCCCGCTAATTTGCTTCGTAGATGAACCAAGCGCTTAGAATAAATGGCTGCTTCAGCCTCTAGTTTTTTGAGTAAGGCATCGGTGTTGGCGACAAAGGAATCAAATAGCTCTCTATTGTCAGCAATCTGCATTTGTCGTGCCGGAAAACTAGGATTAGTTGAAGTGATAGTATTCGACTTCACGTGCAGTGGTGGGGTCAATGAAGGATTTCCTGAAAATAAAAAAGAAGTAATTAAAAATGTCACTAACCTTATTTTCTATAAATTTCAAGAAAAAATGATACATAACTGACAAATGGTCCCGCTGGTATGCAAAACTAAATTAATTTACAGAATGCCTTTACTATTCCATTCTGCCTTCACTGTCCATAAATTTTTTGTAATAACCTTTGCCAATAGCGTCCCCATTATGTGCAGGAACTGAAGCAGTTTGCATGTCAGTTTCCTCTTGCTTTATCTCTTTCGCTCCTTCTATAAGGCCAGTTAATATTTCGTCCGCTTCCTTAGACTTCTAGAAAACAAATAGATTTCTTAAAACTTCAACATAAGGAAGTGGCTTAGGATCTAGAATTTCATTTTGAGAGCGAATATCCTTCACATCTAATCTCAGAAAAAATAAGAAAAAGAAAAAGCTATGGAAAGAATTACTTTACTAATTTTATGATATTCCTCAGGCAGGCCAATACCAGTAACAGCTTCAGTGTGTGTTCGTTTTCGCTGAAGCGATATATCTCCCAGAACCCTATCTTCGGATGTGCTCATCTTGACAGACTCATCGACACCATATTTCCGTAGAATTGGTAGTTGCTGCTTGAAAAAGCCATCTTCTTGAACAGCTCCGTTCTCAACGACGATTCTGGCATCTCCGCCGTAATTTTTGATGCCGATAACTTGTTGCATACCAGATGTTTCAGATGAACTTGTGTGCTGCTGCTCTGACTTTGTGTACGAATGAGCTCTTGCACTTGATGCGACAATCATTTTCTCACTAACGAACGGCTCCATTCGTGCCGAGTAGGTGGGACTTCGGCGTCTGCTAGAGAGATGTGGCTGTGGTTGTGGTTCCTTCCCACTAGCCTGATGATGATGACGTTGCGACTCATTGGAATTGTTCAACAATGTGAGATCACGGTTGAGATCCTCGAGTTTCAGTCCACCAGAACCTGTTATAGTTCCACTTAACTGATTTAAACGAGCGATTGTTCATATTCAAACAATGCTTAGTGTGAAGCAGGATGAGATCAAACCGCAGTCAATGGCTTGCTTCTTAAATTTCAAGTATGAACAAAATTGAAGATGATCAACTCATAAAGACGCCTACTAATTATGATTTCTAAACGCAACTGTCTCAAGACTTATGCAACTGAATTTGAAGTGTCATAAAAGCAGAAATATTAATTTCTCGGAAGAAATCTTGTCAAAAAGTGGACTCTGAAGTAATTCCACCTTGGAGCATTTCTCGAACAGGCGTCGTGCTCAAACTCTTCGTTCCGCTTCGCTGGTGTGGACTAATTTGATGCAACGTATCAGAGCTTAATGCCTGGATTCGGAAACATAAAAGTTATTTATCATTACATCAATATCACCAGAAATAAAACAATTAGAGCTAAGATCTGTATGACAAACTCAAAAACAAAAGGCGAAGAACTGCTAATTATGTTTTGGTGAATTAGAAGTAAATGCGGTTCAATACATATCTTTTAATTTTAAACAAACATAAGCAATAATCGAAATACTCTATCCTGAAAAAAAGAAAAAGAAAAAAGACGGAAAGAGTGCAAATAAAATAGCAAAAACTTCGATGTATTTAAATACCTTCGAAAGTTTGTTGATACTAACGGATCGATATTCCGGTGCCGAAGGGCAGAGCTGTAAACGTGAACGTCCATCCTTAGCAGACTGACGAACTCTAAACGTTGCGCCGCAGGAACGAAATTCCGTTCGAGGTAGCACGTCTATAATTTATATCAGCTTCATATTTTTCCCCAATAAGTGAAGAGAAACTATTTCATATTTATAACAATTGGAATACACTGCTTGGTGTAAATTCAATCTTAAATTGGACTGCTCATATACAATAAATAAAAAATTTCTAGCCGAACTAGAAATTCAGCGCTGAATTTATGGTTTAACTGTTTTTTTCCTGAAAAATGTTCGGAAGACCAGGCAATAGTAAACCTGACTTTATACAACAATAAGATTTCATGTGAATATCCAGGACAATGAACATAAAGATAGAAAATTGGAATCTATGCGCTGAAAAAAATACCCTAAAATAGAATATCTCATCTGAAAACTTTATAATAAGTAATGTAAAGGCTCTATGATGAATATCACTCTGGTACTTACTTTTTGGAGAACATGGTGCGCTATGGGCAAATCTCAGCATACCTTCATATAAAACTTTATTATCCTGCACAGCGACGCCTTTTTTTAAGCAACGACTGCTAACTGAAAGTAATTCTTGGTTTATACTGGATCCAAAGAATTCATTACTCTTGAATCTTTCATAGCATGAATAACAATGAATTTTATCCACTTCATCCTTTTTCACTTTCTTTTTCAACAGATAAATGCATGCCCATGATTTTCTAAAGAAAAAATCAAATATTAAAAACAGGAATATCACTGAAAGACGCAAAGTACTGGATGTAACTTAGATTTATTGCATCAAGGTAGCGAATGATTCCAGTAGTTCTGCTAAAACAAATAATTTAAGAAACATAACCTTGACATTCAGCTTACAATCGGATCGCTGTGAGAAGATCTATCAATGACCTAATAAATTTGGAATAACCTCGGAAATTTTTCAAAATAACATAACACCGTTGTATACGCGATTATCACAAAATTATTCTAAGAGAAACTGTAAACTAACTGCTTTATTTTAGATTACTGTTATTATTGTAATTATTATTGTCAAACTACTATGAAACAAATTTAAATCAAACAGCAAGGCGAGAAAACTACAGATAACGATGGAAGACATCATAAATAATTCTGTAAACCTAAAATAAACCTGAAGAAGTGTAACTCTGTGGTTGATGCAAAGGGACTACTGCTTCAACAGATGGGAACTGTGCGTTGGCGGATGGATATATACCTGAAAGCTATAATTTTATCAAGACGATTAAACAAAAATCAAAACACATTTGCAATAAAAAAATAATTTGCACGTTAGAAACGAAAAACCACAGCAAATCCCACCCCAAAAGAGCACAATGCAAATTCTACTTATGCCCATCCCTATCTCTCCTCACAGACGACCATCGTGTAACTGGTCCTTTCAAATCCAAAAAAAAAAAAAAATCCACCGAATAAGCTTAATTGGTTTTACGCACAATTTTCGATATAGAACTATAGAGGTAAATCCAGGAAATAAACCTTCCAAATCAATTTTTCCATAAGAAGAATGAAAAAACATTTATGAATAGTAGTGCATAACATCATCTCGCAGTTTTTTACGTTTATAACAGTCTAAAACAAATTTTTTTTTTACTTAAAAACAGTTTTGTTTTTAAGTAAAAGAGGATCCTGAGCCAAAGGTAAGATTTATAAGGCACTTTTTTTTATTAAAAATCAAAAAGGTTTTGGCATATTATCAGATTCAGTTCCGCCAAATCGGATAAATTTGAGTTTTTTTTTTTTTTTTTTAGAATAAGTTTAGAAATGGACAGAATTCATACCTGAAACATAACTGAAGCCTCCACCATTTGAATTTGGTCTTGCAGCTTTGCCGCTCCTGCTAACACTACTTCTGCTGTCTACGCTGTTGGTGATACTAGTACTGCTGCCGCCGCAAAAGCTGTTAGTGACGCTAGCAGTGCCGTTGTTGCTACTATCACTGCTACTACTACTACTACTACTACTACTACCACTACTAAAGTTGGTACTAGTACTACTACTGCTGCTGCTTTCACTGCTACTACTGCTCGTGCTACTGCTACTCAATGACAGTATTTGTTCACACATGATATCCGCAGCATCAGCACTGGCCTGTCGATCATAGCTACATGATTCTGTTTCACTCCTTTCCGTCTCGGATACTAAAACTTATCGTGTTTATGTGAAGAGGGAAATTTGTAAATTTTCAAGAAAATATAATTAAAAAAGGAAGCATAAACCAATTCCAATTAGCAGAATTATCCCTAGAGTATCCGATCTAAACGTTTCTGGTCATCCTTCTTTTTTTCAAATAATTAAAACGAAGAGTAACGCAACACAAAAAATCAGACCATTGCAAAACAGGTGGAAACCAAATTTAGATTTCTATTTAAAAAAAAAGAAAAAAAATCTGCTGGACATTTATTAATTTTATGGGACAATTCCAATCTCACGTATTTTTTAAAATATAAGACAGGAATAAAAGAATGACAGTAAATATGTTTACCTTGAAAACTAGAAATTCTGTAAAGAATCAAACAGAGGCTTTTATATATGTGTTAAAACCACAAACCTTACATGTCACTAGCCATCATAATTTTTACGACTGACATCCAAATTAATCCAGAAAATTGGCTTCATTTGTTACGAATTGAAACAAAAGAGATAAGGGACAAGAGATTACCTGTAGAACCTGTAGAAATGGAACTTTCCTCTGTTGATTCTGGATCGACATCGGGCACAAAATTTAAAGGTCTGTAATTATTCTCATGACGGAAATGTTGATTATCTAGAAGTAGGAAACTAGGATATAGGTGAAATGTTAGTTTGGAAAAAAAAAAAAGAAAGGAAAATGACTTAACACGCAATTATTTAACGCAAAATATTAGAAAAACGTACTTGCATAACACAAAATTTAGGTACACTGCCAGCAGTCACAATGAATCGGAGAGGAGAGTGGAAAATAAGGCCACGTGTGTGTGTGTGTGTGTGTGTGTGTGTGTGTGTGTGTTCCACCATAACGAGTTGTATCATTAATAAAACTAACAACTGCTGTCATGAAAATTACTTACTTGCCATTTTTTGACGATTTCGGTTTTCTCTTTTTGTAAGCCAATTCGACATTACGAGGAGCGGAAGATGACTCCATTCTCCAAAATGAACCTTTACCAGGTTCTTCCTGAGAGCGTGCAACCTAAAACTCTTTTTAAACCTCTATGGATTCAAATATTCACTTCCTGGCAAACTAACTTTCAACTAATTTGGGTTGAAATTAAAGAACGCAAAAATTACTGCAGACATTAAAAAATTATAATTACTGGATATAGATAGATTAGCAAAATTTAAAGAAACTACAAAAATGAATTGAAATTCACCTTCACAAAATAACGATTCAACGAAAGATTATGACGAATCGAGTTTTGCCAACCCTTGTCGGTAGAACGATACCACGGATAACGACTTGTGATATAGTTATATATGCCCGATAAAGTTATTTGTTGATCCGGTGCACTCATAATAGCTTGAACGATTAACTGTGCGTACGAATATGGTGGTTTTTCAAAAGCCAAACCATCGCAGTTTTCTGCAAATTCTGAGTCTACACTAAACATCCAAGGCGAAAATCTCTAAAAAAAAAAAGGTGAAATGTATTTCAAATACCTTTGCCATTCCGATCAGAACATGGTGCCGAAATTGATGTCCGCGATCCAGTGGCAGTACTGGAATTCATATTACTGGACCAGAAATTTGATAAAAAGTAAAAGGAAACAAATATGTTTGTAAGAACAAAGTATTTTAAACGTTGTACAGGTTCCAATCTAAATATACTACTGTAATACATTAAAGAGCGCGATTCAATCTCACAAACTGAATTAAATATGCTTGGATAACAATTCCTAACTCAGCAGAGATCATGAGGCAAAGATGATCTGTAGATAGCTGAATTTACAGAGTTTGTCCACATTTCCTTTAGTAACAACCTTTTAGAAATCTTGTTGTTGGAACAAAACGGTAGAAAAAAATATGCAACAACTGAAGTGGGTAAAAAAGAAAGCAATAGAAAATGAATGAAAATAAAACATTTGAAACACATACTGATCAAAACAGTGGAAAAATAAAAACGGTACTTTGAAACAATTTCCGAAGACACTTGAATCGGTTGTCTGTGTTCAGAGTTCAATATATTCGTGTTTCCTTCTACACTGGTCTTATTAGAAAAAGGAAATGTCTTGTCTGATTCTGTAATGACTTTTATATTTGTCTTTTTCTACGTTCGAAGTAAATGATACAGACTCTTTAGCATCAGTAATTCATAGTGAATTTTCCAGAATTGAAAATTTTCGATAAAACTGCACTGAGAATACAAGTAATTCGATTAAGTCAAGTTGATATAATTTTAAAAAAAATGACGCCTTCCCGAATTTACGAAAGCTTCATTAAAAAAAACTGGTATAGTCAATTATAGTTGAATCCTTAGAACTTATATTTCACAGCTTGACAAAGGCTCACCAATACACTAACGTCAACTGAACCAATAACCCTACCAGTGGCATTTCTTAAAACAACATACCTGCTGAGGAGACTCCTGGTTCCAACTTATTTCCTCCTATTGAAACGGAAGACCCAAGTGAAATCTCAATTCCACATAACGGTTCTATACCACAGAACAGCACGACGACATGTGTGGAAGGGAAACGAAAAGTACAGCTGGAAAATATAAGATACTATTACTCCTCAATAAACACGTCTGATTATTTATAATGACATGTTATTCTTAATTCTGCCCGCTACCATCATCAATGGATGAAGCTGCCACATTACTACGCGAGTACATACAGAAGATCCAAATAATGAGATGAATAAACGTTCAGTCGATTTCCTATTAATTACTAAACCGAATATTCCTAGTCTCCAGTGAGCTTTTTATGGTTTTCCAGGACAGCCTCCATGGTGATTCACTGAATCACTCAAAAAAAAATAAAAAAAAAAATAAACTCCTCTGTGACCTTAATAACTAGAAATTAATAAACCACTGAATTTATCTGGCCCATATACATCGACGACTTCCCACTTCAATAAATATCACAAAGACAAATCAAATAAAAAAGAGGAATGTGCTTACAAAATACAGACATGGACATAGCTGGCCTAACATATACTTATAACTTATTTATTTGCATAAGTTATAAGTATATGCTAGGCTAGCCTTGTCCATGTCTATATTCTCTTGTGCAATTTCTGAGACAATAGGATGTAATGATGAACCCCTTCGTTATTACATACATATTAACGGTTTGTTGTTTTAGTCGACAATTCACAAAAATTATGTTCTAATCATCAACTTCAACTGCAAGTTTTCTCTCATTATCTTTTCATACCGTCCCTTCCCTCGGTTCTTATTCTTTTCGTTTTCCTCTTCAACTGGTTACAACTACCAATTTTTTAATCTTCAATAAGTTCGTGCCTGAAAAATTTAGACGAGAAAAAAAAAAGGAAAAAGTACAATAACTATGTATAATAACTATAAAGATTTTTGCAAATTAATGCATCCATTTGATATTGTGAGGAGGTATAGGTCTGGCGCCACGATAATATCAATAGTTACTTGGCTTAAAAGGTTTCCAACAATCAATTATCACTAATAACTATGTCTTATTTGGTGAAGTTATTATGAAGCGAATCGCCATGAATAAAAAGCAATTTAGAAAGATGAAAATCCTTCTAAATTACTTCTGTAGACTTATTTTCATCAGAGAATTTCCTTTTATACCAAAATAAGAGTGTGAAGAAATTCTTGAAAAACCACAACGGAGAGAACATTTCCTATACTCAACGAGCCACCTGCACATGCTGCCCTGGAAGACAAAGAAGAATGAAAATCTCAGGAAGCCAAATTTTCAAGCCAATGAAAAATCTTTATCAAGACGGGCATGTTTTAAATTATTAAAGTTTCCATCGAAGAACTGAATAGTTTTATCAGGAAGAACTCCCGATAAAACTATTCAGTTTTAGCGCAAGAGCTATTAAATGTTTTGTTTTACATATTTTGCTCGGCTTTCACTAATATACCACAATCACGCCTGATGGGACCACTCAGTGAGAACCAACCAACTAGTGCCTATTTAGAAAAGTTTAACTGTTAGTAAAATCCACAGTACAAACAGCAAAAATATTGCTAACCGAGACTGTCATCATTCTGTTTAGAGCAAAATATTTTGGACCAAATATTTAGATCAAAGAGATATTTAAAAAAATAAATTTTCTCGTTTTCTAACAAAACAGACTTGAAGTTTTGGATAAACCTGTTTGAAAAATTACAACATTAAACGTCAATATTTGAGCACCACAAATCGAAGAGTGGTAAATTACTATCCATGGTAAACCACACAGAAAGATGATATCTGACTGCATCAGTCATGTAGTCCTGACATCTACAAGGAACGCATCATAAGGGCTGTTCGAAGAGTGTTGTTACTTTATTGTTGCTGATGATAAATCAATGTAAACCTAAACGGAATAGTTTGAGCCTGTTCAGATCGTTCGTACATGATTCCATTGATAAGTACACCATTTTTTCCATTTACTTTGATATTCCAGCCATTCGGTTGACCAGTATAGTACAGAATAACATGACATCTGCTTATGTAGTTATTTTCCTAAAATCATGTTATCTCCTTTTCCATCAAAAAGAGTTAAGCGAACTTTACAGATGAATGATTACCAGATTTTTGAGAAATCAAACAATGAAAATTCAGACTGACAAATACCAACTATTTCACTAATGGAACTCTCAAACTTTATTTTGAGTCTTTTTTACTTTAAATGAAATATTCTTCAACATGGGATTGATAGCGGACCAAGGCAAATAATGAACAGAAAACCAAAAATATATTACGATTTATTTCGAAATGATTTAACGCAAAAAGTTACTGTGAAATACATTCCTGACGACAAAAGAGTTCAGGATTTGCACCAAATACACCATTCACTATAACGGCCACATTCGTAATGAATATTTTGTTCCCAGATTCAATACAAAAAAAATTTTAAAAGGAACCTGAACGACAAGATCTGTAGCTGAATGTGCCGAATCCCTGCCAATAATTACTATGTTTTTTGAAACAGCAAAGGTTCCGTTCGGGCCTCGAATAAGTGCCAGTGGCTGAGAAACAGGCTCACCAATCCATCCAACCTAAAGAGAGATTTATATCAGCTTGCAAACTTTCTGGAACTTTACATATTTTATGAATATGTTTGGAATAGAAAGAATTCTAAGTTAAAAAAGAAAAATAGCCTTCTGAGGGTTTTTCTCCACATCTTCGAACACAAGCAATCCACCAGCTAAGCTTTCGGAGCGGATTTCTAGCAGTTCTCTAAGTGAAGGCACTCGCGTTCTGAAAACTGAATATATTATAAAGGAAAAGGCTTCACCCTTAATCTGCTCCTAGATCATATAAAGATCTAACATAAAAATTCAAATATCTAAAATTTCGGAACATACATGTAGGTGGAAATTAGCTAGGAAAGATGAAAAATAAAAAATAAGTGAATGACACTTTATCAGCCTTCCATTTAAATTTTCATAATTTCGAGCAGTCGAAGCAGTCAAAAAATAGTTTTTGTATAAGGCATCCTATACAAAAACTATTTTTTGACTCTTCAGATATAAGACAAGTGTTTGCTTTAAACTTTAGACTTCAGAATATGGAAAAAAATTACTGAAAAGATAAAAAATATTAATGGGGTAGTGGATTCGTCACAGTGGTAATCACAAGAATAAAACGAATTCGACAGAATTTTTTCAGAAAAAAGAAACAAAAGTAAAACTTACTCAATGTTTGATTGACCCGTTTTGAGCGTTTGATGCTGACGAACAATTGCATTTATAACTGCTTCAGCGGCAGTTGGTGTTCGATTTATTGATGTCGACGTTGTTATCATTTCATCGCACATTCCATCTCCAGATGATAACTCAAGCTCAGTGGCACCAAGCATCATTTGCACTATAAATAAACAGTTATTCCACTTTTTTTTTCTTCAGATATTTTCTTTCCGAACATTTATGCATATATTATACATTCATACTTTCTTGGCAATAAAAGCCGTGGAAAACAAGAAGGAAGGAAAGGGGAAGGAAAAAGAAAGGTCTTCCTACTAAACAAATAGATGACTTACAGCTTAAAAAATAAAATTCAAAAAAAAAAAAGGAAAAGGAAAGGCAAGCTCCAGAGAACAATGTCACTGCTCACTAGATCTTCATCAAAAAATGAATTAATTTTATTAAAATCTGACCTGAAGAAAGCATTGCTCGATGTTTCAGGACAAAACATATCATTTTATCAGAGTCATCTTCCTGATTAACTTAGGAGGAACCAAATATCCTACTCTGGGGAAACTATAAACACGTATTCCCAGTTGAAACATGTAGATAATTTTTTCTTTTGAAAAACTTTCATTTAAAAAAAAAAAGAAGAAAGTAAAAGGGAGAAAGAAAGCTTCGGGAATCTGCAAAATTAGAAGACAAAACTCACTCAGATAAAAATGGCAACCCATTTGAATCACGGCTAGCGATAAAAAGGTTTAAAAAGTTTAAATCCGAAACAGACTACCCCCCCCCCCCCCCCCCCTCCCAATTCCGGAAACGAAATCGTCAAACGGCACCGCAACAAAAGTCAAAAACCTAAATACGAACCATTTCGCACCAACAACTTGACCACAATCCGCAAAACACGCAACCACAGAGTAACGTTTCAGTTAGTAAGGCTATATCTCTTCCGGAACACGTTGTTACGCGTAAATGAGGATGTGGAATGATGGATTGTAAGCGAGTGTTTCATAGCAAATATGTTTATTTCCGGGTTTTTTTTTCTTTTTTTGAATTTTATTTCCTAGGAGTATTTTTGAGTTTTTGTTTTTTCCGCCAAAAATACTGAAAAATTTCTATGAAAATATATCATTCTTAGGATTTAAAATGTTTATGTAATTTTATTCGAAAAAATGAAATGGACTATTGGATGCATTATTTTAATATTTATATTTCAAGTTCGTTGAGAAAAATAAAGTCAGCCTGTTTGTAACTGTTGCCCAATGTTAAATCTTTTTATAGATTATATAAGCTGTGAAAAAAAAGATAATTATTTCAAGTCAGATGATTATTAACTCGTTTTTAGAGAAATAGTTATAAAAAGTAGTACAGCTGTTAATTAGCCAGCGCATCCGTCAGTGATTTTCACTCTAATTTTGATCTCAGTTTTTCAAATTTTGATCTTTATTTCATGTTTTATCATGTCTTAATCTATGAATTCTGATGAAATTGATATGGTCGTCGTTTTTTTCCTTTTTCTGTTTTTTGTTTTCTTTTTTATTGCTCCCTTCTCAGTTTTGGTGCATAGTTTCTTAAGTGGTTCTATAAGTCCACTCACTTTGGCCCGTGTTTATATCTCTATATCCTTATAAATTAAGGAAAATAATTAAAATTTCCAAATCTGTAACAGATGCAGAATGACTTAATCCCATTGAACCGAGTTTTAACAATCGAAGATCAACATCTAAATATTTTCTCATTTGAAAATCATTACGAACGTAACCGCTTATGAAAATGAGTAGGATCAGGCCTATTCTGAGCTTTGCTTCGTTACACTATGTGCGAAGCCAACAACATTATACTTTATTTAACTATATTAACACGAATAGGAAATAGAATTTGTATATCCGAAAGTATTTATATTATTTGGCAAAATTATTATCAATGCTTTCAGCAGCTATAATAAGAAATTTTATGCAAGGCGAAATTACACTTATCCTCAGTGGAATAAGTAAGCCAGACGATTTTAGCCATCGATAATCTTACAACTGAGTGAATTTTTCGGAGTGGTTCAGAATTTTTTTTAACCCAAGTCATTTCCGGAAACTCGTTTGGAATGCTTCTATATAGCTATTACGGAATTTAGCTAAGTACTCGTAGTTGTTGTTTTTTTATTCATTTTCTACTCATGTTTATTGTAGCTTATGATTTATATTTAAATCTTCTTCTTGAACGATTATTATATATTCTAGCTTTAGCATAACAGTTTACTTTAATAATTATACTTTTCCTTTTCTTTGTTGTTGAAGTGTAATAAATTTCTTAGCAAAATTTCAACATTTTCAACAGAGTTTTTCAAAAACAAGGCAGAGAGAAATTCCTTAATCTTCTGTTAAATATGTTTTTTTCTTTTTTTTTTTTTTTTTTTTTTTTTTTTGAAAACCATCCAAGGTGCTTGTAAGTCTCAGAAACAGCGAATAACTTTGTATAAAATAGATATAAGTGTAAACCATCCTTGAATTTTTGTTAACGACATCAAACATGAAGTTCCTTTGGTAGTTGTTAATACGCTTGTTCCCATTACTCCTGAAATAGCAGTTGATGAATACCGCAAAAATTTCATAGGTGCAATTTTACATTGATTGTCACATTTGTTATCCATAATAATTAATATCGGTTAAATCAGCGATTTGATATGGAAAACTAATATCAGGAGCACAATAAATCTCCTTGGGTCAAGGTTTTCGTAGTTTGAATTATTAATTTCAAAACGTAGTTGATGAATACTGTAAAGGTAACACTATTCCTATGGTTATCATTATCAATATTTGCAGTATTAAAGGCATCTTTTGTTTCGAAATCAGACAAATTTTTTAAATTTTAAAATGTTGCGAACAGTTAGTAATTGGCATGAATTTTTTTTTCCTCAGACTATCAGTCACATAGCTATTTATTTCTAATCTTTTTTTATACGAAATATATGTCAAAAATTGCAATAAAAGCTTTCAAAGCATTTTCTCAACACCGATTTTCTCCAGTTTTTTTTTTTTCCTCTTGCTGCTCCAGTCACGAAAAAAAAAAAAAAGACAAAAGGAAGGATTCATGGATTCCGCTTGGATGAATAACTTTAAACAAGCTGAAATTGGATTAAAATTTTCCGTTAAAACTGAAATAGAATGAAAGATGAAAAAAAAAAAAGAAAACAAGGAATCGCTGATGATGTCTGTTTTAAAAAATTTTTTCATCTAAAAAATTTTTTTTTTGATTGAATATAACGAACGATATAATTGATAAAGGGAGCACGCTAAAATTTATTTTTAGTTCTACCCCTTATCATAACAAATTGAAAATAAATATAAAAAACTTGAACCTAAGCTTAGAATATGTGGAAATAGTTATGCGCAGTAAACTTTAAGATGCCAAAATTTAAGGACAGAAATGCTTTACGGATACAATTTTTTGTTTGCATAGAAAATTTAGCCTATCAATGGTCAGAATATCTTAAAATAAGATGTAAAACCATTTTGTGTTTCGCTCATAGAAATTATTGGTGTCGTCTCCATGTGTGCATTACTTGTCTGAAATGAAACAAGCGTATTTTACTAGCAAAAAATAAAAAAAAAAAAAAAAAAAAGAACGGTTAAAAGTTTTTATTGGAAAAAATAAAATAATTTAGGACATTAAACATAAAATTTCGAATCTAAATAAAAAAATTAATATTTACAATAAATAGTTCTATCATTTTCAATTGAATTCAGGTTCAAAGTAATTTTTTTAGTGTACCTTTAACTGGAATAAAATGAAGATTGACAGCAGAAAATATAACATTGGTCCTGAAAGTGAAGTACAATGTTTTCCATTTTTCTTTTTAACGAATTATTGAAAATTAAATAATATTATTACCTAGCAGAAATTTTCGAAGTATTTTTGGTTCTGTTGTTTGAAAAGCAACAGAAACAAAGTTGGTCTTTTGGTTACATTTTTTCTCTTTTTTTTTCTCACCGAATTTCATTTTCGAAGGAGAAATTTTAGTTCGAATTATAAATTCCGTCGCGCCTGTGATATATTTTTTTAATTGAAATTTCTAACTAAAAAAAGTAGCCAAGTTAGAAAACGTTTAGGATTTTAAAAGAAAAGGATAAAATAGAGTGTTAAAATTATTTAAAGAATGTAGGTACAAGGTAAATTTCTTATTGCTGAAAGTATAAAAAAAATTAAAATAAAATGAATTGCTTATGATAAACAGAGAGCTTTTATAGCTTATCACTATGACAACCTAATAATTGATTAAAATATAATTAAGCAAGAATGAGACAAACTGATTATCTTGTTTTCAAGGAGAAATGTTAATTTTTAAAACGATTGAAAACAAGAAATTTCCCACCTTTTTTTCATGCATTGCTATTCTACTAAATACCAGCATAATTATAAAATGATGTAGTATGAATGCCAAATTGGATAATTCATTCTCTCTTTTTTTCCTTGTTATTCATTGTCGCTAAAAAATTTCATACATTTAAAACTACGATAATTAAAAAAAAAAAATATCATTTGAAATCAGTGATATATTCAAAATTTTAATGAAAACACCTAGCTGATTTATTCCTTTTTTTTCCCGCACTATAAAATAAACTGCAATAAAGATGAAAAAAAAAAAAAAAAGATGAACAAAGAAAAAGACCACTTAATTATTTGAATCATTTTGAAAAGCACAAAAATATGCATTATTTTTCTAGACTCTCTAAATTTCCAAATAAAATTATTGATCACAATTAAAATGAATTTCTTACAAGTTGCACATCCGTCATGATTTATTGCAGCTTGTTACATTACATTGTAAATTATTAAGCAATTTTTGTTTAAGTAGCAGTAAAAGTTTAATTCAAATAATGAATTATTCTGAAGGTTTAAATCTGAGAAACTAAAATTATCTGAAACAAGTTTGCATGCATTCTGTAATTCATTCCAATAGTTTTTTTTTTTATCTTGACTTAGAACACAGTTAATGATTTTAGTGCAAACATCTGTTTTTCTTATAAAAAAAAAGATCATAAATGAACATAGATCATGATTGTTAGAATAAAAATTGCTAAAGAAATAAACCACAATCATACTTCTTTATAATAATTCCCCGTAAAGCTTGTTCAAAAAAAAGAAAAAAAATCACAAGAAATGTTGCTTGATGTTATTAACGAATTTTAATAGCTCTTATGTACTTAAATTTCTGAAATACTGCTGATTAAGATTAAATATTTCAATTTTCTTCACTAATTTTTTTCGTTTCTGTTGTGAAAATTTAATTAGTTTTTGCATTTCTTTTCTAACAATGCAATATCAACAAAAATCACAATTAATTAGACACTTAAAGTGCAATTATTCCAACTAATAAAAATGTTTTGAGATAAATTATAATGTTTATTATGACTGTGCAAGTGATAATTAAACATTCTTTCGATATGAAAATGTTTTGAGGAATATTGAGTGAATAAAATTAGCAATAATACATATGTACGCAAGGAAAAAAATTCAAATTAAAAAGTTTTAAATTTGAAAAAAAGTTGTTCTTTGCAATACACCGTTTTGTTTAATTTTTTTCCAACATTGTTCTAAAAGACATTTTCCTTTTACAAAAATCACTTTCTAACATAACAGTAACGTTATTGCATTCTTATTTGATCATCCGATGCCGTATTCATTTATAACTTTTTTCTTCGTCTGATATTGTAAATGCAACATTCTGATAAATTCGTAAACCGCACAAATTTGATTACAGGAAATTTCTTTTTTTCCCCCGATTTTTTGTCAAAAAAAGGAAAAAGAAATTCGACAATTCCATTCCTGTTAAATTATATTTTTGTTAAGCAGTAGATTAATTATCTGCAAATTCATTTACCAGAATGATTTAAAATTGTTATTCTTGTTGATTATATCTTCAGGAAATGTTGAAAATGTTGAAATGCTGAAATGTTGAAAAGAAATCAAAATCTTACATTATTTATTAATTTTTTTTTTTTTAATTACTCACATTTTCTTCTGTTTCTTTATCCTATCGTTATTTCCTTGTAAAAGTGCAGATTTATTAATTAAGTTGTAAGAATATTAAGAATTGTTGTATTAAACGATGACTTCACGTAAAACATGTCGATATAATTGTTTAATTTGCCAATAAAATTTATTTTTAAAACATAAAATTACAGCAGTATAACAAATAAAAGTCGATCATGCAACTGAAATAAAACAGAACAATATAAAATGAGTTGTTTTTATTTTAAAAAGTTTGAATTTAAAACAAAACAGTTGATATTGTTACTAGTTGCTTCATTGCCTTCATCCCACAATTCCCATCAAATAGTTTTCATATTCTAATGTACAGTAGCGAAATTTATAAATCGTTGAACATTCATTCTATAGTTTTGTGTTTTTTGATTTTCGAAGAAAGTAGTATTGAAAGATAAGAATATCAATCACTGCGTAAATTGTCACGACATTCTGACGTATAAGAAAATATATCCATTGATGTAAAAAAAAAAAAAAAAAAAAAACAGATAAAAATTTTATTTTAAATAAATGCAATGTTAAAAAGTTCAGAATTAATTATCAGAATTTTCATTTCACGGAACTAACGATTCATTTACCTCTTCGATTTAAGGATCGAAAATCGAACTAATGCTGATTATAATTGCAGCTAATCTTTACAGATTTACTGATTGGTTAACATCCCTACTAATTCTAGCAGAAATTTCAAATGCAATTACCTTTAAGGAAAACTACTATTCTATTAGTGACAGCGACAGTCACGAAGAATTTCTGCTAAGAGAACCTGATTGTAGCAATTTCTTAATTTTTTTAAGTGACAACAAAAGCTGCTCATGTCCTTTTTGGAGTTTGATGTTGGAAGCAATTATTTGCCATTGCAACTGAATACAGCAAAAGGCTCCTCCTGTCACTTGGCTAGTGATAAAAGAAAATAACATTTCTGATTCAAAAAAATTTAGAATTTTTTTTTCTTTCATCTTTTCTTATCAGAAAAAATTTCATCCTAAATATTCAAATTAAAAAATATGGAACAATCAAGCATATAAATTCGGAAAAACCTTTTTTTGGGAATTGATAATCATGAAAAATTTTGTCCGGTAATTTTTTTTAGTTATTGACTACTGATGTTATAACTACCACTGCTATGGAATGATGATGAACTCACCTTTATCACTTCTAGTGGCAGAGTTTAATTTCAAAACAAAGATCCAAAATAACAGATTTTGTTGTTCTGGAAAACTCTGTCCAGCAGTTAATTGAATATATAGGCATAATTTCTAAAGTAAAATTATTTTGATCGTCTGGAGTTTGTAACGGAATAAAAATTCACTTTCTGACATAAATGGATTTTAGGCCTCTTTAAATGTTCCGAAATTTTCCTAAAATTGACAATATTCAGGACGGAATTCATTTTTCCGGAACAAAAGTATCTGAGCAGCATTAACAAAAATATGCAAACAACATATGTAGCAAGAAGGATGATAATTTTTCCTTAGATGTGATCTTGTCCTAAAGATATTATCGATAAAAAAAAAAGGTATAAATATAGATACTTTTCTGATATAACCTTAATTTTTTTCCTTAAATGGAGGCAATTTATTATTTGATTTGAAGAAAAAAAAAAAATGCGACAAAATAGAAAAACATTAAGATTTACCAATAATCATGCTTCCATTTTTTTTTTTTTTTTTTTTTTTGAGATACGAATTTTCAAACATTTTCACTGCTATGTAAACAAATAATCTCACAGGGACACTTTATAAAGGTGAAATTGATAAAACTTATATCTGCAAGAACTGACGAAAATTAGGCAACAAAAGAAAAGAAAAGTAATTAGAAAGAAATAAATGAAATATAAAGTACTATCATCGACTTCTTTTTTTGGAAGAAAAAAGAGGAGCCAAATCCGATATGTAATCATAACATTTATCATTACAGGAATATTTTGAATTTACTGCTCATAATTCTTGACAATTTATAATGCTTTCAAGCAAATTTTTGGAAATTAGTGTTAGAAATCCATTAAGCTGATAATATCTATGAGCAAAAGGTCCTGAATCTTAAAGAAAAAATTATATTTAAATAGCATAAATAGTTTACTAATATTTGCAGAAAAAAAAAAAGAAAATGTACCGCTGGAATTAAGTTTTCACAGTTTCAATAATTTATAATATAATATTGTTAATTTTAGCAATAATATAGTTTGATTTTTAACTGATAATTTTTTAAGTACTCTATTGACTAGAGCATCATAAGAAAAGTAATAGTAAATCGCTTTTGTATGTTGCAATAACAAACTATTTATCAAACAGGGATTTTTATCAATTAATTTCAACTTCTTCACTGAAATTTGGAAATGAACGTTCCTTGTAGTGATAAATGATAGCATATGCAGAATAAATATTCAAAATATTCTGTCTAGACCTGTAAAAATTATAATAGTAAAGGTAGAGTTTAATTTTACACTAAAAGATGATTTAAATTTTTTGATATATTGAAGCAATACCTGGTAAAATAGAGCATTTTTCTAGTTTTAGGAATTTGGGTAAAATTAAAATCTTTTACAATAAACTATTTTAAAGTATCAGCTCAATGCACTTTCTTTTCTGCCTCATTTTTTTTTCCACAATTTCGGTCAATACCGGCAAATAACGCACCATCTCGAATAATAGCATTAAAGAATACGGTTCCTCGAGAGCACATTTTGTGCAGATGACCAGAAAGAAGGAATTTTTTTTTTCTTTTTTTTTTTTTTTTTTTTGGAAACTAAAGCGATACATTAATCAATTCAGCTGGCATTTTCTTTTTTTGACGAAGCTGCTTCGTAGGTTTGTTCCGAACAAGAACAAGCTGATAAAGCGATAAGCTTTACTTAGCTGATAAAATATAGGGAAAAAGAAAAAAAGAGAAAAAAAAAATAAAAACTTGCTAATGCTTTTACATTTATTGTAAAACAGTTTTAGCAATTTTATAAGAGACAATTTTATTATAGTCACAGATGGAATCACTGACTGATTTAAAAAAAAAAAAAAATCGCTCATATTAATAATAATATTAAGTTTTCTATTTAGCTGCAATAATCCAAATTTTATTTCACTATAAATTTTTTTTTCTCGGCAAAGTAATAATAACATATCGACGGAGAATTGAATAGTTTTAAGTAAGAGTTTGGAGCAGTTTGCAGTCAAAATCAGTACTAAAAGCACTTCTATTTGTCATTTGAATTTTCATCATTTCAAAAATAAAAATAAAAAAAATTCTACATTTTGACCTTTTAAAACTGTCCTGAAATTTTAAACTTTTTGCAAAGGTCTGTATAAATAATAATTCTTTTTCATGATTGTTTTTGCCTATAATAACATTTGCAACTGTTTTCTGCTTACATACAATATTTTCTCTCACTGATGATATAATCAAGCAGTTCTGACTGAATATGTCGCCGTTTATTGATAAGCTCTAGAAAAAATCAAATTTCACTGAGGAGTTTTGGAAATTATTTTGCCAGGTAAAATTTACTGTACTGTATAGTATTTAAATTGAGTAAATTGAAATTTTGCTATGCTTTCTTTTTATCAGCGAGAAAAAATTTTACAGAATGATGCGACTTACTAAAACTAATATTATTTGATTATTATAATAAGAACCTGTCATAAACTTTCTTCTTTTCTTTGCTTTTTTGTATCTATTTGAATTTTTTATTTCTACGTCTTTAAAAGTTCATAAATATCAATTTTAATTCATACATTAAACAAAAGTGCTATAAATTTTTTGCTCTATATAGTTATATAAAAATTTTAATACCAATAATGCTTATCCTCGGAAAAATAGGTTACGGATTTGGTAAGTGCTTTCTTACCCGTATGATTATAAATACAATATTCAGTGGATAACTAATTAACTTTTCAACACTTGCAAAATTATTAAAATTAAACTTCGAATGAATTATCCCGTTTAATTTTTTACTTACTTCTATGTTGAACGCATATTAAACGAACTATTTTGCACCTGTTATCTGTGGAAAACTAATGAAACATGGCTCATATCTATATCAACGCATGGCAGTAATTAAAAAAGAGAGATTTCGCTTTTTAAAATTAAGCTTAATTATTCACCATGTTCAGCATTCATACAGTAAATGATTTGAATTTGCTATCAAATTTTAAAAGAGTAATGAAAAAAAAAAAAAGAGTCGGAAGAAAATTTTTTTGAAAATATTCAAGAAATGGTTATTAATTATCTGGCTCATGATATATCTCAGCAAACGTTGGCTCTCTGATTACATTTTTTATCATTGATTTTAATAAACTGTATCGCGGAATGATGGGCAAAAAGCGTGATGAATGGAAATTTGAGTTCAACTGCGCAAGTATTTCTCGAAGTTTTAAATACTTTCGTAATAATCTGTATAATATGATATACATTCGATTGCATTCATCTCGTAAATCATTTGCTGATAACTCTAAAAAAAAAAAAAAAAAAAATTTAATTTTATGGAATATAACTGAAAGATGGATTTCGAATGTGAAATGTTTGTTAAATTTGTCAATTTCATATTTGTAAATTTTGACTATCCGGATATGCTTCGGTCAACAAATTCGAACAATGCTGATTGCAATTAAATTTTTGGACTTTAAATTATGGTTGAAATTTATTTATCATTCATTCATTTATTGCCATACTTTTTATTGTTTCACATATAATTGTTTCGGCAGCACTTTCCATAATTGTTGTTGCACCTAATAGGGATGCAATACCGGATCTTCGAGGTAATCCTAGTTGTGCTACATTTATTAGCTCCATTACACTGGTAACAAATACGATATTATTTTTTATAAAATGTCCGAAAATTTCAATTTAAAATTTTTGGCATGGATTAAGAAAAGTTTAAAAGAAAAAGATTCATTGAAGTTTTATTCTAATGAAATGGTTCATTAATAAACTCATTCCTAATGCTATTCAATTTTTGAATTTTAGGATTTTGAGTTAATGTAAAGTATCGACAAAACAAACCGGGACACATAATCGTTGACTGCTTCTGATGGTTCCGGTACAGGCACACTAATTAACTGCCAGTATTGTTTATCAAGAATTATCACCTGTATTACATTTACATTACATGCAATTACAAAAGCATTATTCAAAACGATTGAAAGGTTGAAAAATTCAAAACTTATGTCGATTTTCAGACCAAACTAAAGTGGTTCTTTTTTTCTTCTTTCTCTTTCTTCCTCTATTTTTTTGTGCAGAAATTTATATTTTACGGCTGAATAAGAAAAGTTATGCGACAGTGTACTGCATAAAAACTAAGCCAATTGAAGCCGAAAAAATGAAATTCTGGTTCTGCAAAATTTGTGGTAAAATTAACAAATAGAATGAAATACCTCGCAAATCATTTCTTGCATTTCCATATATTTGCTGAATATATTTCGGCCCTTTGTATGTAAATAATCATCGTGTAATTTTTTAAAAGCATTTTTCAATTTTCGATATGATTCATTGACTCGTTGTTTTGTGCAATATTGTTTGTAAACAATATCAAGTAAATTTTTACGTTGTGGGCCTGAAATCATTAATTATGGAACTGATGGACTTGAATATTCTTAAAAAAAATCTTTAATGAAACTTTCATGGCAAAAAACGAAAAATTTTTTTTTTGCCTTATCATGAAAGGAAAAACGTGATCATTTGTAAATTACTCAAAAAGTCCGTTGTTAAAATTTTTTACTTAAAGAAATGTTCCGTTGGAAATTTACTTTGAAATTTGCCATATATACAACATGCATGACGCCTCGCTAACGTCAAAATAATAACTACATTAAGTCATATGAGGAATATTATTCACAGCATTAAGAAATCGTCTTTTTAACCTTTTTTTTTTTTTTTTTTTTAAAGGAATTCCAAAATTTCTGCATTAGGTTTTCAAGTGGTCGGATTGAGCTGATAATTTTATAAAAATTTAAATATATAATCGACTTACTGGTATGAATTGGTGACTCCTGAGCACTTCCTTTTGCTAGTGATAAAAGGACGCTGAACATCCACCGATATTTATAAAATAATAAATAATCCAAATGATTCGTTTCAGAGCAATTAATATAGTACCGTGAATTAAAAGTAAGTGTGATATTAAAATACATTTTCAAAAATTTGAATTGTCGGAGCGTTAATAGAAGAAATATTGTAAAATTAACACTGCATTATTATTAATTAAATTATGGATAAATTAATTAGTTATTTACTCGGCAAAAAGTGTATTAATAATAAATGTATTAACAATCAGTAATTCAATTGTTGCAAAACAATGAAATGTTTCATTTTTTCGAAACAATAAATAGCTCTGAAAAGTGTACTAATTAATTTATCCATAATTTAATAATGTGTTAACAATGCAAAAGAAATGACTGATAAAATAAAAATTGACGAAATGTACAGAATTCATTCCAATAAGGCCGACAAAAAGGAAAAATTACAAATAAGAAAACAGAACTATTCCATTCATTTCCATTTCTACTACAACTAATGCAATCACTCGGACAGATTTAGTAAATATTGATATGAAAAAAAGAAGGAAAAAAAATCAACTTGCCACCAAAATGAAATTTTCAATGTCCATTTCGGATCTTCGCCCACTTTCCATTCCTCTTTTATTGTTCTTGGCTGAAGCTTTTAATTCATCAGTTTTCATAATTTGAATTCACCAACTTTTCCTCCCTAAATTTAGGTCTCCGAAGCTAACAATAAATTATTTGGGAAAAAAGGGAAAATATTTCTGGATAAATGTAGAATTGAATAATTCATTCTGGAAAAACGAAACGAAAAAAAAAGGGGGAAAAGTTTTAGATGGTTATTTGTCCATAAATTGTTATTGGCTACAAAATCTTTTTCCTCTGAAAAAAATTAAGCCTCAATATAAATAGATACCAATTGGCAACAAAAATTCATTTATAAGCCATCTCACACATTTATCAAATATTTTGTTTTCATTCCGAACATTCACACTTAAAAAACAAAATGATTTTTAAAATGAAAAAAAAAAAAAAAAAAAAAGAAGTGGAAATTTCTGACAATTCCCGTTTCATTTGAATGAAAATTTTCATCGCAACTCTGTGTATACGTATAAAATCTACTAACATTTGTCCTTTCTTTCCTTCTCTCTTCTTCTTCTTCTTCTCTTTCAAAAAAAAAAAAAAAAAAAAAAAGGGAAAGAGGAAGTAGTTTGATTATAAAATTTGATAAGCTGATAAGCGACAACTTTTAATTTAGAAATGCCAAAAGCCAAAATATAATAAGAATAATAAGCTATTAGTTGATGATAACATTCCAAATCATTTTTTTTTTGATGTTTTTGGAATATTAGAAATGCCACATCATACCTCTAATTTTAGAAATTCTTCCTTCTTCCTTTCTCAAGAAAAAATCCTAACTGATTTATTAAATATTGAAATTATAATAACCACTGAAATCATGAAATGAAAAGTGCTAGGTTTTTTGCATACCAATTTCAAAATTAAAATTTAAAAGAAAAAAAATTTTTTGCAGCATAATTTTGCATCATTCAAGTTTTCCACGTAACGAAATACATGATTAAGTTTTTTAACTGTATCATTAGGAAAAAAAAAAAAAAAAAATTGAAGTTATTGGAAGCATTTTTGAAGTAATATTAGCGATCCAATATTTTACTGCTCAACATTCAAATAAACTGATCCTTAATCAATCATTCTAAGGCCTAAAAAAAGTGTCTAAATAAGAAAAGTAAAGAAGCTTTAAAACAATGACAGCAACGAAATAAGCCTTCTCTCAAATGAACAAACGAACATATTGGCCTTATTGGCAGGTCAAAGAAATTTGCCAATTTTAACTTTTAATATAAACAATAGCAATACTTCATTCCTTAAAAGGAAAAAAAAGAGCAGAAAAGGAAGAAAAACTATAAATTTTTAGTACAAATTTACAAGAAAAAAAAAAAAATGAATGTATTTCTTATTATTTTCTATGCATGAGAATAGAAACGAAGCAAAAAAGCAATAATGAATAATTTGAAACATATGGAATGAAAATCCACTATGGTATTTTTGATTAAGTTAAGTGTATAACCCATACAATGCCTATTAAAATAAGACAATTTTAAAATGATTCACTTAATAAATTTCCTAAAATGCAGTTAATAACAGCCTTGCAATGCAATATTTTATAGTCTAATCCTTCTTTTTTTTTTTTTTTTTTTTATCAGACAGCTGTTAATATTTCATGATAAATTTTTCTAAAAAAATCCTATGAAAGATAGATTTGAATTTATTAAAATTAATTAATCATTCTCCTTTCATACTTCACTGAATCATTATCCCATTAGAAAATTATGATCACTCGTTTATTACACAGAAGTTAACTTTGTTCCAGAAGAATACAAAGTAAAACTTACTTTGTAATTTTTGGTATCGAGAAATGAGAGATAAAGGATTAGCTGGTTTTATGACAAAATGGATCTAAATGGGAGATAATAAAGTACCAAAAATTTTTGATAATACGAAAATATTGAAAATATCGTTAAGTAATTGTCCTATTATCAATTATCAAACCTTTTTGCTGTTATCTAAATACAGCTAAATGAGGACGCTAAATCGTATTTTATTTTAATCAATTAAAATTACATTTTTTAAATATCTACGAAATTGTACTTTTTATGCTTGGCTGGTTCTTAGTGTTTGTTTAAAAAAAAAGAAAGAAAAAGAAAAAAAACAATTTATTCTATTCTGTAAAAGCTATTCTAAATAAAAAAAAAAAAAAAAAAAAAACTAATTTTAAAATACTAATATTGAATACATCAAGTGAAATCATAAAAGACAGGAATAAGCAGCAAGAAGGAATTAAAATTGAATAAAGTTAGATTGAACTCAATTTATTCTAAAATGTCAATTCCAGAACAGACGGTTTTTACTATGGAAGGTAGAAGAAATCCCATATTTTTAAATTTTATAATTAGGAAAAAAAAGCGAAAAAACTTCATGATTTCATTATGCTTGCTTACTTCTCAACGTCATTTCGATGCCATTTTTGATAAAATTCTGCACATTTTAGAAGTTCTAAGACATCTCTATTGCCATGTAGAAAAATGTGCTATAAAATCTGTCAACTACTTGCTGAATCATAAAATATGCCTTCTAGAACAAATTTCCGCTATAGAGAAAAAAAATGCATTTTGAGAATGAACAACCCTATCTTGCTAAAGATGACAAATTTCTTTCGGCTCTTTTGAAAATCTTCCGTTTATTTGCTTCCTTATTTATTTTTGTCAGGCTAAGTATTAATTTATAATTATTAAAATTTTTCTTCATAAGTTGTTCTTAAAAATAAGCATTCTTCGCACGAAAAAATTGCATTATTCATAACCATTTTAATAATTTCATGTAAAATTCTGTAATTGATTACAATTAATCTTCAAATTTCACGCTCATTTTCTAATTTGCTCTCTTATCTAATTTGCATGCTTGATGAGATACATGGATATAAGCAAGGAGTAGTTTAGTTGAAAACTACTGTATTTCTCTATGTTCAGTTATTTAAGCCTCAAATTATTGGATTCTGTATAATTATTTTTAAATTTTAAGTGATCAATTTTCAAAATTTGAACAAAAAATATCCATTTATCAAGTAACAGCATACAATAAAATTGGGAAAATTGGAAATAAACTGAAAATGACCTAATAATTTTGTTAGTCCTTCATGCAACAACAGTCAAGCTCGCTATGCAGAGAGTGAAACTTTTTCCGAAGCAAATTAAAGTAGTATTCCAGTAGTAACTGTGGCGTGTAAATTCCAATTTAAATCTACGAAGTTTTGAACTTTAAATTTATACTGCATAATTAAACTGATTATCATAAGCAGAGCAAATAAGTGTAGATCGTCAAATATACACAAAATGAATCGTTTTATGGTATGTAAATGTAAAAATCAAACCAAAAAGAGAAGTTCAAAAAAATAATTATGAAATGAAATTCACTGAGGAAAAAAAATTAAACCTGCAAGTAGCTGGTCTACTTAAATAAGCATTAGTAAAATAATGAAACATTTTCAAGACTGTAGAAAAAATCAGATAGTGCAAAAGTTTATAAAGAAAATATGAAATGACAAAAATTGAACATATGCTATTATTACAGATATATAATCTGGAACAAAAAAAAAAAAAAAACCCCGTCTTTTGTTGGACAGACAATAGTTCTGTCGAAAAATCGTTTTTTCATTCATTAATTTGTGTATTTTATTAGTAATAAATGGACTTATGTAAAAGTTAGATTTGAAAATTATAAAAAAGTCGTCGCTCAAATCTGCCACAACTATTACGGATCAAAACTGAAAAGCTAATATAATGTTAGATGACATGATATAAGCGAATTGTAATGGATGATAACACTTTGAAAAAAAAAAAAAAAAAAAAAATATTAAAGCCAAAATAATCCTGATAACGATGACAATTGTTATATAATTAAATTATCAGTGATGGTAGTGACATGATTGGAATTAAGGACTCTCTACAAGATAATTATTTACAACTGGAAGTTATCATAGAAACCGAATGGGATGAAATGATTAAAACTGATATCATATGATTGGTGAAGATTGCAGCCAATTGGAAAGTTTAATTTCCCATAACACTAGTTAAAATGCCTATAGAACATGATGAAATGTTTTAAAAGTGATGACAATAACAGTGGAGGAAAGAAAAAGAAAAACAACATTTTACTAATGCAATCAAACTAAATGAATTCTAAATAAGCCTTACCATATCTCTTAAATTCCAATGTTATGTCATCTTTCCATTAACTTACGCAATAACGACAAGTTTTAATTCAAAAATTATTGAGATTTAAATGAATAAATTTGAAAATACGTATTTTGTTAACAGTTATGAAATTAACTGACGAATATGAGATTTTCTAATATCTTTTCTTCTGCATTTTATTATGATAATTATCTGATAATAATGACACTTTGATTTTTTTTTTTTTTTTAAAAGTGAATAACGTAACTAATGTGTGGTATAATTTGAAGTGTAAGTGATATAATTTGAAAATAGAATCAACAATAAAGCATCTTGTTAATAAACGAAATAATAAGTGAACAACGAATGATAAATTTATGGATGAATTACTTGCCATCTCTTTTGTTCTTTTCATTTTTTTTCCTCGAATTTAAGAGGTAGAAATTAAAAAAAAATATATGCGTGTATACACAGATTTATTCATTATGTTATCTTGCTAAAGGAATTTTTCGCACTATTTTGAGCATTTTTAAATAATAATTAATTTTGTTTTTTGCTCAAACAAACAAATTTAACTTGAAAAACATTCAATTTCCTAATTTTGCAATAATAATTGTTATAGCAGAAATGTACTTTTTATTATTCGATATAAGTAGAAAATTTTAATGATTCAAAAGAAAAAAAAAAAAATTATCGGTTTCGAAAGTGTTATAGAATCAGAATCAGTTAAAGAATGAAAGATATGATGATAAGATTAAAGGTTACAGAGTAAGGGAAGGTATCAGAGAAAGGAAAATAGCTCAAAAAAAAAAAAATTTTTTTTTTTGTTGAAATCAATGAAATTACTGCGTTAATTGAACTGAAAACAATAGAATATTTTAAGAAATTAATATTGAAAACAAGATGTTTTGGAAGAAAATGAACACTATTTGATTTACAAAGATTCAAATATTATTTATTTCTCTTGAGATTTGTTTATTTCATTTTTTTTTTTTTTTTTTTTTTACTCTTTCAAATTTCTCTTTTCTAAATTTGAGGGGATTTTTCGCTTCCGTACTAGTTCATAATGTCTTGCATGATATAATATTTGTTATTACATGAAATAATTAATAAATTTTGCGAGAAAAAAAGACAGCAAATTTAATCCTCCTCTACTTTTTATCATTCCGAGCATTAATAGGATACACTGTTAGATGAAAAGATCAGTTAGGCTCAGCTCTTCGTAGTTGGCAAGTTTCATCTAATTGAAAAAAAAAAAAAAAAAAAGAAAAACCTTTGGTTCATTATTTAATTATAAAATTGAATTTAGGGTATTTGCTCTTTTTTCCTTCTTTTTTTTTTTTTTTTTTTTAAACAAGATCTAAAGTGTGTTTTAAAATTCACTTTTTTCCTTTTTTTTTTCTCTTATCATTCACAAGTGATGCTGTCACCTGATAACTTTAAAAAAAAAAAAAGACACGAAATTAAAAACATTTAAAAAAGTGAGAAGAAAAAAAAAAAAGTTAGGTAGAAGTTGTGAAATGCAGAAAAAAAGATGGGAGAGAATCTGATTGAAAGAAGGCTGATAGCAATATACACTGTCAGTTGACCTCATTTTGGTGAATTTAACTCCACATATTACCAAATTTGGATCACTCTCATTTATGCCGACATTTTGGTGTTGCCTTGTTTTTATCGCTATTCTTAATTAAAACTTATTATCGTTTTGAATATCAATCTTTTTTTTTTCGTTTTTTTTTTTTTCGATAAATTTAAGTAATCCAGTCTTGTTGATATTTTTTGATACTTTGATGGCTAATTAATTTCATTTAAACAGTACAAATAGCAGCAATTTAATTTCTTCATTTAATTATTATTAAGATATTTAATTTAATTTTATTTAATTTATTTAATTTTTTTCTTCATTTAATTATTATTAAAGTCTTAAAACTGTGTTGCAGATATTTTGATAAACTTTACAAAATTTTCAAGTGGAAAAGTAAATTGAAAAATAAGTGATCTTTTTCCGCTACTTAATGCAGGATCAATTTCGTAATAAATTATAAAAGTTATTAAATAAATGCCTAGAATTCAATGCAGTATGCATTTTCGGATTCATTTCTACCTATGCATCTTATTTATGGTTATAAATATTTTTTCTATTTATGACTTTTTTTTTTTCGGGACAATTTTCATAGCAANTATATATATATGCATATATAGGTATAGTTATTTGGGAATAATAGGAAAAATGATAATTATATATATATATATATATATATATATATATATATGGGTATACTTATTTGGCAATAATAGGAAAGAAAAAATAATAATTATTTATTTTGGGCAAATTCATTGGCTCTATATAAATTGCCCTTGTCATCTTTCCATCTACAAGTTCCCCACTTTTTTCTTCTTCCTCTTGGTCTAGTCATTCATTTCCTCCTTTTCTTCACACCCATTATCTTTATTTTCCATCGAGCATTTCCCTGTGGCACATTTTTATCGGTGGTGTGAAACGAAATCAACCAGCAGCAACGGCAGAAAAGTTCTTTTTCCTGTTGCGGTTGCCATGTATACATTTCATTTCCATCACTATTTTCCCTTCAAATGATGCGCAACACATTTAAATCAGTAGTAATTCATAGTTATTCCTAATTGGCTACTGGTCATTTACCGGTTCCGTTCGGTAATGATGAAATATAATGATGAAATGATTGAGAAGAAATGGAAGATCGATTTTCTCGTTCCTCCATTACTCTCGACTAAATTACAGAATGCTTATTTATATATATATATATATATGGGAACGAGAAAACATATATATATATATTGGAAATTTTTATCGAATTTTTATTCTTTTTAGATACACACACTTTTTTAGAAATATTCATTTACATTGATGAATTAAAAAAGTGATTTAAACAATAGCGAAATGAAATTGATAATTGTATATAAATCTGTCCAGAATAGAACTACCTCATTAGTAAACGAAATCTAATTTATAATTAATAAATGAATTAAATCAATTCGAAATGTTTTGATGGATAATTACTGTGAACATGTTTACATGCTTTAAAGCAATTTCAGTTCTTCCTCATCATCTATGCTTAGTTACAAGTCAGAAATTTATAATATTACTAAAAATTCAAAAGCGAAAAAAAGAAGAGGGGAAAAAAAAAAAAAGAAAAGGGAAAAGTAAACTAAGACGAAAAAGTTTTTTTTTATCAAAGTTACAGAGAGGAAGAGTCACGTCCGGCAACTTTTCCATTTCAACATCACGATCTTTGGCCTTTACCGCGCTTAATAATCGTTGATGTAACAAAATAATACAGTGCCATAGTGTCGTAACTTTTAACTTAGAGTACGCCTAAAAAGCTTCCCATTTTCATTTCCGTTTTATTTTGTTCAGAAATAATCGCAAATGAAAATTACCCGTACACTTTATTTCAAACTGAATGAATTATGTAAAAATTCTTTTGTTGTAAACTTTCTTTTTTTCAAAACAAAATTTAAAAGATTTCAATAGCGACATAAAATACCTTTCCGTCGGACTTATTCTTCCCCGCCGTGTCACCTTTCTGCCTCCTCTTCCACCCGCTTCCCCTCCCCCTCTCTCCAACATCTACCACTAATTCACACCTCCGTGTTATCTTGTTGGCATCCTTCGGTCTATACCGTTCCTAGTTCTCGGTTCTCACCTATTTCGATCTTTCGTTTCTGCTCTGATAATTCCACTTTTTCTGTCTGATAATTTCAGTGACATGTTTCAATTCAAAATATTCGAGAAATTTAATAAATTTAAGACCGAGAAAGGAAAAAAAAAAAAAAAAGAAAGTAATTTTCAGAAAGACTTGTAATTAACGATGGATGATTGTTGCTCGAAATAGTTCCCATGCACATTTAATTTTGTAAAATCTTGTTTTCTATCATTCGACCACAAAAACAAATGGAGCTACTAAAAACGCTTGAAGATCCAACGTTGCGTATTGTGCACAAGACAGGCAGTCAAATGGTGAATTCTTACTTTTAATATCAAAGTTTCTTCAGCTGTTCAACAGCAACATGTTTATTTCGTTTTCTATTTCGAAACTTTTTTTTTTTGCTTTTTTTTGGCATTTCTTTCGCTGAAATGTATAAATTTTCTTTAAAATTTCTTCATTTCTTTACCTAAGTTTAACTTTTGAGTTATTTATTGATTGACTGCTGAGTTCCAGTTCCTAGATGATAAATTTCTTGTTCATTTATTTTACAGAAATGCTTGATATATAGAAAGTTTAAAGTCTAAATAGTGTTTGTTAACATGCACTGTTACGACAAATGAAGTCAATAAATTTCTCATTGTTTTAAACCAAAATTTCTGCGAAGTGCCCTTCCAACAAAATACATTCTCAGTTGTACTGGTTGTAAAAGATATTTCAGCGAAAAATTTTAGCTCCAACTTCTGAGATTTCTGTCTTTACTGCATGAAATGCTACTGGATCTCTTAATTTTTTTTTTTTTTTTTTTTTTTTTTTTGCATATCTAAATTTCTAGAGTTCTGAAACTGATGAAGACGTGTTGCTAGAGGAGGGAAAATCACGAATGAGGCGCTATAAAGCATATACAGTAATGCAAAAATCAGGATTTCAGCATACCGAGCAAGTTTTCATATTCCTTTTTTCATTCATTTTTTTCTTTTCTTTTTCATAGCTGTAATTTTTTATTTTTTGAATAAATGAAAAGTAAATTTTGCAAATCAAATCGGGAAAAAAAGCGACATCAAAGAAATTAGGAAATGAAAGTTGACGTTAGAGAAAATAAATCCTTTCAAATCACTTTTCTAACTGCTGCAAATCCCTCTTGATCCATTTAAACTCCATTATCGCCATATGTTAAAGTTTGATCCTTCGCAGATTAATTGAGCAAATAGTAAAGGAAAAAAAAAATCCCTAACAGAATTCTTTTAACAAGTTATTTACTAAAAATTTCTATCACACAAATTTTGCTCTCATGAGGATATTTTTTTGCTTCATTTTCTTCTTAAAAATAAACATATATAACTAGACTTGCAGATTTATAAAGTTTGGATAATGCAAAAATGCAATTGAAATTATATTAAGTACTTTCGTTCCATTCTTTGATTTCCTTTTTAATTCAAGAAAATACACCTCTGCAGTCAAATGCTCAATAACGACAACAATGAAACAAATTTTTTAATGTAGTATTAAAAAACATGAAACTTTAATTCCAGTTATTTGTCGATAATGGTTAATTTGTGTCGAGTTGAAATAGTTGTATCACTGGGATACTTGCTTCATGGTTTAACCTGTCCAGGTTTCACTCAAGAACCCGCTTATCAGGGAACATGTCATATGAATGTGGTGGCTGCAGTTGTTGGTGCCACTACCGGTTGCATAGGACTTGGTGTTGTACATAGGTAAAATGATTTGGACAGCTTAATTGTTGAATAAGCGACAGGATAATTGGAGCGGGAAATTCGTTCAATATTATTTGGCAACTGTGCAAGTATAGCAATATTTATATTTATTTGTATAGGAAATATAAAATTAAATTTGAAAATCAATGCTAAAATTTCTGATGAACTTTATTTAGATATCGATGGAAGATGATGCTTATAATGTGGCTTGTACTGTGCATTATATCTGCTGTTGGTGACTTGCTATCAGTGATAACGACGGGAATTTGGCTTGATCATCTTAGCAAAATGAAAAGCCGTACCGGGCTTGTCAATGGATTAAGTGGAATGATGCTTTTGTGTTCTGTTGCCATTGGTAAGTTTTGATGGGACTTCACATTCCAACAGTAACCACCAAAGTTTGAAGATACTGCCTCTCTTGATTAGCTAAACACTACTAGAGTGAAGAGATAATACCAATTAGCAAGTCATTCTCCTACCTAATTCTTCTGCTAGAAAGATAAATTGAGATTTAATTTTAGTAAATCAGCAGCACCTAAGAATACTATCTTAACTTCCTTTTAACTTTTGTGATATTTCCCAGCAAATTTCGTGGTTCATCCATTATTACAGCATATTGCGTAGTCCGAAAATGCAGTTTGCAATCGAAACAAATAAATGTCTGCAATGCCTAACGATTCCCTTTCAGGTGTTTGTTTTATCCTTAACGCAGTAATGATATGTCACTTTTGGAATTTCAATTCGCAGAAGTATCAGGCTGTTGGAAAAATTTCGGTAATAATTAGGAAATTATCAATTTTGACAGAATTATCCGTTTGCACTCATAATCTTTATCTCTTGGAAGCATCTTTTACTCACGAAACTTCTCTGTATTACAGAAGCGTCCACGTTCACTTATACGCCGCACTTCACGTACAAGCAGTGGTACAGAAAGAAAAGCTCGCGCTGAAAAATTTGCAAAAGGATATCACATTGTTTGATCTCAACTGTATCGGCTCATTTTTTTTTTTTTTTTTTTTTTCGTATAATTTCATTATATTTACCTTAATTCTTACTGGTCCGATACGCATTAGGCAAGTTTTTCTATCACATATTAGGCAAAGTATATTAGGCTAATATATAGGTACTGTATAGGGATAAAACTATTTTTCACTTCCATATTTTCTCAGGTTTTTTAAGCACGTGAATAACCATATTTTTCCTTTCAAATACATGTATATCATAAATTTTCAAAATTGCGCTTTTCGTCCAAATAAATTGATGTGTTTTGAAATATACAACCATTCCTAGCAAGGCACTTTGCAATCTGACACATATTTCTTACATCATCTATTCCGNTCAAAATTGCGCTTTTCGTCCAAATAAATTGATGTGTTTTGAAATATACAACCACTCCTAGCAAGGCACTTTGCAATCTGACACATATTTCTTACATCATCTATTCCACAGTGTAGTCGACCCTACAAGTAAGTTAATTTTTCTCCATCTAAAAATGATGGGATATTTCAGATAACTACTCTTTTGTTGTAGAAAGATAAGAATGAAAGTTTATGTAATTTAACGGTAGCCCAAGCAAAAAGGAAGAAAAAAATTTGGACACAAATTGATGTATGGAAAAATGCCTAATGTAAACTCACCGACAGCTAGAAAATGTGAGCATTCAAAATTCAGCAAAACATACCACATGATTTAATTCCAAGTCACGCAGCATCACTGTTAGAGATTTAGCGAAATAACCTTTCCATCTGCAGAAAGCTTTTTTCAAATTGATCCATTTTTTAAAGTATCTGAAACTTGTGCAAAGAGTGAAATAAAACAAAACGAAGATATTTAACGAATGACGAAGAAAATACTTTATAATGGAACTTAACTAACAAATCAACTATAGTCAAACGGCTGGCCTATAAATGGCTTACACATGATTACATTTGACATCTTACTAAACCAGCAGAGACGTACAGACGGAAATGGAAGACCACATTAGGAGATTTCATTTCAAAAAACAGTATAGTGAATTTTTGAATCAAAGTCATTGAAAAACTTGCTTAGGTAATTGTAAATTTCTATAGTTCGCCTCGCTGGGCAGCAAAACACCAAGATCCCAATCACCACATGTTATAAAAGTGAAATGTGACTTCATCGATTGATTGGTATTAATCAAATTTGAGTCAATCAACCATTTATTAAAAGCATTCAGAACTTCTGGAAGAGTATCTTGATTCGTAACGTTTTCCTAAATATAATTTACGAAATGCACTAAAATTAATGATTTCAAAATCCACAAAAAAGCTAAACTTTTTGTAATCAGGTAAAAATGCAGTGTAAGTCCAGCACCTGTATAATTCCAGTAAGGTCAGTACAGAATGATGTCAAAATTGGACGCTCGGTAGGTCGCACATATCGATGAAATCGGCCAACTTCTTCAAAACTCTTTCCGCACAACTGTACAACCGGGAACTCGATTATTTCCTGAAATATCTCAGAAATCAATGAAAGTAAAATTTACAAGCAACGACGACTTCATGGATAAGTACACCTAATTTGAACAGTGAACGACACTGCCTGGAATTTGAGGATAACTTCGTGTCGAATCCAGAACCCAAATCTTCAAATCCTTCAATCAGCATTCGAACTGTATTGAAAAATCCTACCTGATGTGGCATAATTTTAATTCCTTCCTCGCATGTTGCTTCAAAATCGAGTACAAGAAAATAATCAAAGTCCTGATCACGCATAGTAGTTATTCTAGTTCCTTTTTGGTCCGTCACTTGTATTTTCGGAGTCGAAGAATTCAATGAATATTTCTTTATCTGAAATAAAATGTACATTCGGAAGGACAAACACGACGCGATCTCACCAATTTCTTTAAATGGAATTTGTAATGGAGAGAACTTGACGGGTTTACTTTGGCGAAGCGTCGACATGACGACAATCCGCTTGAAAGGGATGGCACGATATGAGAGTGTAAAGTTTTCAGGGTATAAAACATCCGGAATTCGTCCGTCCTTAAACATAAATAAAATTGCCATTACCCGTAAGCATCAACCGCCATAAAATATGATTAATTATTTATTCTACTGCCTACAATTAGATAGCCAACTTCTTTGAATCTCGCCTCCTTTATTAGCAAAATAAAAATTTCTCCTGGAAAAAAAAACTTTGGCAAGAATATATTTTAAATCATTCAAATGATTTAAATAATAATTCTGTCCTAGATAACGAGAAAATATATCATTAGACTCATGAGCAAGATGGACTAGTGTACTTTCAAAATTTACTTAATAATCCTAAAAAACATTGCATAATGTGAATCAAAAAGTATTCAATTTACTCCACTGAAAACTAACTGCAGCCAACATGAAATATCAGTAATAAAATTTGAATTTTATCAAACTATTTATATGTGTAGCTCCTTCATGTCAATAAATTAAACGGCTATTGATTACAATGAATATCACAGAACTAAGGCATTTCACAAAAACCACCATTTTTTTGACTACAATAAAATGAAAAAATGATGAAGTTGCACAAGTTAGAAATGAGATCACAATACGGCGAAGTGTAGAGAATATGCTCGGAAAAAGTATGAAACAGGCAGGATGATATGGATTACACAGGACCCCTATAATGACTGCTACCATATCCATGAGTTCTTTTCATATACTACATGGCTTACAAAACATTAATCATAGAAAATCAACAAACATTCTACATGGGCAAGTGATAAATTAAAAAAATCATTCATACCTGAAACACAAGAACTTCAAAATATGGCAAAAAATGCTTGGGTAAAAAAAAAAAAAAAAAAAAAAAAAAAAAAAAAAAAGGAAAGAAAATACTGTGCGGACAAGTCAAAGCTTTACATGGGGGAGGAGGGAGAGGACGAGAAGGGGAGAAAATGAGAACAAGTGTGATAAACAAGTGGGTAAGAATGAAGTACAACTACCGATAAGCCAATGAATTACATATGTCGGTGATGAACTGATATTAATGAGACTGAATACAAAAAAAAGCATCTTAAGATCATTTGCCTAATTTAATCATTAATACATCAAACGGAAAATCATTTGAATCGAAAGTATGGGTCAATGTCACACAGTGATTATATCTCCTGTAGGTTTTGAGACAAGATAACCAGTGAATCTCCAGTACTTCTCAAAAAAAAAAAAAAAAAAAAAAGACGGCTTTAATCGATTTCGCCAAGCTTGTCAAAGTGCGAAATTGGTAACCATGGGTATCGGTATTTTGTTACTCACAGTTAAAACCATCTCCTTTCATTATAATAACTTCCAAATATTCCTATCTACTTTTATTTCAACCATAATTAAGCACATAATTAAATTTAAAAAGTGGTACAAAACAAACAAATTTACAACGTTTCAAAAGATGGTAGCACAACCCATCAGATCCAAAAAAGAAATTAAAGGAGAGAAAATCATGACTACTGTATGATTAATGAAAACTGATGTGCTTTGGAATTATACAAAAAGAAAACCAACAGTTCAGAGATGCACTATTTTGATAACTTATCCACCAAATTCCAATCACAGATATGACCACCTCAACCAGATCCTTGAATACCTTGAGAAATTTCATTGAGATCTTTCCATATTGCATCTTATAGTGCTAACAGTGCAAGACATATTCAGCTCATCAGTAGCTGTAATCTTTAGCACAACAATCAAGCGCTATTATGTGTATTTACAGTTTTAGATGAAGCCCCAGTACCAGGAGAAATGCTTATGTCTATTGTCTGATTGCTATGACCATTCGAAGTTGTATGTGTATATGATGACCGTAATAAAAGTAAACTTGATAAATGTTCCGGTGTCAATTTTGAAACATTTTGACTTTTATGGACCACACAAGCAGCTGGAATAGAGAGAAGAAATCGGGCCAACAATGACAAATTTGGAAATTGAGCCTGACCAACAGTGGACCAAAACTGTAACACATCTCTGAAAATAAAACTATGGTAAAGATAACACTCATTATAAAAAGAAGTACTGTTCTGGAGTGGGAAATTTTTCCATAACTAATCATGCTAGAGACGATTTGAGGAAAAGAAATCCAAATCCGGCAAATTTTAAAAACCGCAATAATAAAATGCATGAACCAAAATAATTAACAAACGGACTACTAAATAACAAGCAAGCAAAATAAGAAATAGGTAATTCAATATGGATCAATAAACGAAAGCAAACTTCGTTTGCAACGCTGGATACTGCGAGCGTAAGTAACATTCCAACTCATCGTCAATAACTGCATGATCTTCCAAAGAACTTAGAAACGATATTCGCTTCTTCGGTGGTTCACCATCATTTCCACCTAAATTTTACTGTTGGGTAAGTGAACTCTCCGGACAATTTCATACCAAGGAACAAATGCAGCTTATCTTTCCCACATTATTCACTTGGATGAACAGGAGGAACTGCAAACTTTACCAGCTGTATGATCTTCGGTTTTTGTATTCTTCTCTTCAGATGCTCCAATTAATTTCCTTATTCTTGAATAAGTTTCTGACCTGCAAACCCAACTTTCCTCATGCTGGCTTAGAAAACTTGCCATAATCACGTCTTAGGGCTTCACTTACGCATTTTCCATAAATACATTTCAACGTGAAGATGACAATCTTATCCAGGAAAATGAAAGAAAGAACCTTTCTTCGTCTGAACAAATGACCGGGAGATGTTTGAGGCGAGGATTAAAAACTGTTGCCATGCGATGTTCGGGTGTAAGGACGGATTCTGTAGCAGTTCGCAGCACATTTTCTGTTTTCCGCCTTAATGCGCACACCCAAGCCGAGGTATCACTATTACTTATATCTTCATCATCTGATGAGAATTCGTGAATTAATGCGAACCACTCTGGTTGTACCTAAAAACTCATCACAAACTTCACAAGATGAAGAAAGTACGTATGCAAAACTCATAAACAGTTCAGATTCATCAGCTATTGAGTAACTAATATGTGAGGAAATAAAATTAAGGAATTAAAAGGAAGGAAGCGCTGTTACCATATGGAAGGATACTGCAGATTTACTGTTAAAAATTGATGCCATAACATGAAACGGCTCCAAATATTTTCGAATTTCATCAGTAATCGACCAATCAATTGATCGCACCAGTACCATAATATCTATGTAGTCGTTAAGTATCTGTTAATACAATCAATAGTTTCCTGCTGATAAACTCCCAAAATGAAACTTTCATAAATCCTCATCACTACTTAATTGTTACTACTCAAAAGACATCTATGAACACAGGATCAGGTAGTCAGAAAATGCAAGATATTTAGCAGCATATTTTTCTTACTGCTCCTAACACACATTATATAATTAAAATGGGACCAAACCAGATAGAGATTACGTAGTTATCTCGACATGACTTCAGAATCTCAAATCAAAATACGTAATAGCCTGCATGACACATGCCAAATTATGACAATGCAAAACCCAAAAATTAATTATAAACCAAACATACCTGGATATTGTGAGACAGACAAGTGTTGAACACAATCCCTAACATATTTTAACATTTCGTAACCATAAAATAAGTAGTCAAGTCGCCCTGCTCTTTTTTCAACTGGTGGATCAGCCCAACGGTCCAAGCCTAATTTTTCTATCGCAGCTAAAAAAAAAAGCTGTGTACTGTATTGTAACCGTATAGTAATCTACTGAAAATGTTTAACGTGTCATGAACCTAAAATCTATACCACTTGTGATGGCGAAAATTTACGAAATTTTTTTCTCACCGTTCCTGCGCAATTGTGAAATTAAAGAACTTGTAAAAAAGATTACCGACTATCTTCTGACAATCTGCAAAAATAGAAAACACATTGTGTTTCTGATCGCACAATTCTACGAAAATTTCATGAATCAGCTGTAATACATGGGATTTTAAAGACAAACGATCTCTTACATTAACCAAAATCAGACCGATGCTTATGAGTTATATTAGAACAAGCAGAAGATACAAAGACACTAAAATATGATCGATGTCTTACTTAGGGAGGTGGACATGCTCAGGTGCATAATTTCGAGTAACCAAATATGAATTCAATCTACTTCAAAACAGCCATGCTATTCCTACTTCAGCTACTGCAATTTATGAAATTGAAGTTCTAAAGCATGATTCTTTTTAGATTATTGGAATAACTATAAATCTAAAAAGTCACATTATTCAGTGTATAGCATATGCAGTAAAGATGGGCTTGCCCACTGCAACTTGGGATGTTTTCCGTAACACATAATAGTCTTTTCGATTCTCCCGCTTCCCGGATCATTGTCCCCAATCCTGTTTTCATTTTTTCTAACGTATCAACACTGAAATGAATGCAATATAAAATGAGCATGAATTCTGATAAATTATTTAATAATTGGAGATTCACCAAATAAAATATATATAAGACAAAAATAGTACTTCACAACGCGGTGTTTATATTTCCAATCCGCTGTGATATAATTAGCAGACACGACAGCAATATCATCTTCGTTTGCAACACGCTCAACGGAAAACGAGAAACCGGACGTACGAGCAATTTGTCCGACTTCAGCAGTTAATTCCGACAGTACCATCGCTGTATTGGCTTCAATAACCTGTGAAAATATCAGTCTTTTAGTCTACGACAACTCGAGGAACACTGCTGAATAGTGAATAGTGAGAAATATGCCCACCTGATTTAGAGTTGATGTTTCAGGAATGAGTGTTGAAACTGACTGACGATCCGGACACCGACAACGTCGTCCAATAGATATGGCCGTTTCGATGACAGCATGCATCCCATCCCCCTAACGAATTACCAATGAATAACACTATTAATTACTGACTAGTGAACATAAGAAAATTGACAAAAAATTAAATGTACAGCTAATTTACGAATACGGCTGAATTCTTTTTGGACCCGCATATAATTTTAGTGAACAAATTATAGTAAAAGTCTCGTCATTGTGCTATATGTGTCAAATTTTATTTGCCTCAAATAAATGTAGTGAAAGCTGAGTGTGGCCGCTGAGGAAAGTAGGTATAAAGATATCCAGAAGTGACCTGAAAAATGGCAGGTGGAAGTAAATCGATAGCACAACATCGCAAAATAGCACTGCAAAATATTCGACGATCATAATCACTGAATGATGTTTCAAATGAAGACTGTGCGGTAAGGGTTGCATGCGAAGTTGAAGGTGGCGCTGGAGATTCCTGGAAACATTTTCAAAAATATGATTAAACTGTAGGAATGAAACAGAACCTTCCTTTAGTCGATGAGTAATAGAAAAGAAGTCTTGGGAGCTTTCTACAATTAAGTGGTATTATGAAGCAGATATATAAGTTCGAATCTTCGGCAAACCGAAGTATTATAAAAGATCGTCTCACCAACCCAACATTTCTAGCTTTAACAAGCTATGGGAGCCGCAAGTATTAGTAACAAAGATCAAAACATTTAAGAAAACAGTTACCCTTCTGTATGCAACAGAAGTGTCGGGAGAAAGTTGGCCAACATATCCTGACCCAAGAGTTTCAAAAGACTGCTGACCTGAAGGATCGTTCGCTGTTTCCGACGATGCGCTAAAAAGGGATCTAATGAAATGATAATGGAATGAAAAGTATCGCCGAATTTCGACAACTTAATATTACAAAAAGAAACAAACAAAGAAACGGTCTCTCCTCCTCCACCTACCGCCCTGCATGTCTCAAACCAATAAAACATAAATTCTACTGTGGATCAACAATTCTTATTACTTCATACTACTATCTTTGTAACTGCTGCCGATCGGACATCTATGACGAGTCATATTTCCTGTTCCACCACCAGTATCTGTATAAAGCACTTTGCAAGCATAACATGCCACGTAAGGTAGACGCGCTCCAGTAATTGTGTCAAGCACCTTCAAAGCAAAATGAAATAAATTCCCTAGAATGCAGTTTTATAAAAAAAAAAAAAAAACAGTAAAATTTTTTGCTTGAAACTTTAAAACTCAAAATTTTCAATAGAGCTTAAGAGAAAATCAATTTTCCAGGCACAAAATTCGGTTAACGGTTTTAAAGCACTTTCTGGTAATACACAAACAGCTTTCTACAAACTTCCCAAAAAAAAGATGTACCAGCCACATAGTTTACTTATTTTCTGTTGATTAACATAAGACAATATTTTCTTGTTAACCCAAAAACTTTCTGGAAGAAATATTTTATCGTGCAAAGACATCGCTCTACCTCTGCCATACTATACAATGACGAAACACTAAAAAAAAAGAAAAAAAAAAAAATTCTCTGGGAGAAACCTCTTACAAATGTCTCAAACAACAAACTTGTCCAAACAGATTCCACACTTCCGATCTGCCTTTCTTTTTGACTAACTCAAATCTTCCCAACTTCATACGTATGTCATCTTGTATAACGGATTTTGGTGGCATGAGATGACTATTCAGTGGTAATGTGACACCTGTATCACGACAATACGCTGTACCCAGACCGGATGGGTCATTTGGAATCTGAAAAACAATATATTGCATACCTTGCACCATTCGCATATACATCTGCATTAAATCCATTAAATATGATCAATTTCTCAAAGAATGCCAACCTGGTGCTTAAGCATATTCTGTGCATCAGATAACAGACCATTACTTTCCTCGGTGATTCCATCACAGCTACGAATCTAAAACAAACTAACGATACAAAATGTTGTCAAATGTGACAGATCACAATGTAGATTTCCGGGAGACTTGAAATTATTTAAAAAGATGATTTCACCAAACAAAATAATGGAAGAAACTGTAGTTCCTTTATTGCTTCTACACGTATTTAGTATGGATTTTGAAATACAGCATCTTAAACTACATTTATAAGAGAAGTCTTGGAAAAATAACCGTATTCATCGAAGAAATATCATGAAGTCTGGATGATCGCATCGGTGGAACAGAATGTGCATGTACTGGTAAACTATTCCGGTGATGATTCGTAGCAGTAATACCACCGATATCCTCGCCGGAAAGCGGTTCACTTTTGGTACATACAATTGTAGCCGTTGGTTGATTGGAGCGTTTTATCGAAGTAAATGAAGTGATACCGTTGGTACCGTTACTACCGCTCCAATGCTGTGATTCAGTGGTTGTATTCTCGTCGTCTATCGTTTCATCACTGATAGCTGCAGTCTTCCGCAGCGCCGGATGGCGAGTACGGGTTGTTGTTAGTAACTGCTCTTGAGTAGCCAACTTGAGTCCTTAAATAGTTTCGGCTATTTTCCACATTCCTATCAATTTCTATAATTATAATGACGTGCAATTTTTAGGGACAATAATCCAATCTAAAGCACACAGTGGTTATCAGAAATATTGGAAATTAGAAATAATTAAAAATCATCAGTTTTTACGACGATAAGTCGACAGTTACATATTATGACGGCATTAATATCAACCATTCAACAAACAGGTATGATTACGTGCACGAGTAAACAATGACCTTTATTGCAGTTCGATAAAAATATGATTAAGTTCATATTCAACAAGAAAATTATAAATGTCTCAACCGAACACACTAGGTGAGTATGACCTGTTATAATATCTGCCAAGTTCTGCAATAAAGGTGCATGTCGTAACAATCAAATAGCAAAAAAGAACTATGAAGAAAGTTGAAAGTTCTTCCCCTGCATGAACAGATATATTTTTATATGTAAAATAAAGTCCAGAGGAAAGCTTATGAAACGAACTACTTAACCAACAATTAAGAAAAACTATGGGTGTGGATGAGACAATTGTGGCACGACCACTTATCAACTATCTTAGCCTTTCTTAATGATTACAAACAGAAGAAACTATAACGGTAACAAGACTTCAAAATATTCAACTTGAACAGACCGACATATAAGAAAAGAATCTTTTCATGGAAAATACCAGACATCTCACAAACTATCTCATCGACCCGTTGCTACTTGGAAAATTTCAAATATACTTCTGAAAATCTTTTACAATCAAACAGAAAATTTCATGGGAAAGTTCGGACACACACTAGAATGAAACCACCGAAATTAAAACAATAACCCTGGCAACAGATCATACAACAGCGTTGCAACTGGTACTTGAGTTTCTAAGACGCATAACTTTTTGCGGCAAATTCAAATTTGAAGAACAGAAAACTTCAGAACTATCAGTAAGCGGGATTGACTATGTATAAAGCTCCTTAATCAGAAGGGAGTGTGATGTGTTGATCAACCTACTGTCAGCATTTTTAGAGGGGGACTCAATTTGAGGAACTAAAAAAAAATGGCTAAAGAATAATATAATTGAATCTAGTACATTTAGTTTTATCATAACGTGATCATACATTCTATCAACCTCTTTTTAAACTGGAATGAATGGAATTGATTGATTGTCCGTTAAAATCTCAAAGGAGGTAATTTTTTTTTTTGAATCGNTAATTGAATCTAGTACATTTAGTTTTATCATAACGTGATCATACATTCTATCAACCTCTTTTTAAACTGGAATGAATGGAATTGATTGTCCGTTAAAATCTCAAAGGAGATAATTNCTCAAAGGAGGTAATTTTTTTTTTTGAATCGGAGTGTTGCATATTAATTGCTTATAAATGCGTTGCTTCTGTATTTTACTTCCTAGACTCAAATCAGCAATGCAGTCAGTGAATGATACTCAAAAAGATTTATTTGAATCAATGAGTGATTTGCCCGAATGGTTGCATGTTGACTGGGTTTGTCAAAATAGATGTCCGGAGCGCCTTATCGATAACTACACTTTGCCTTCTGTACAGTATTCATTACCATCTTTCCTGAAACTTTCCACATTTAGCTTCAACTCGAATATGGTAATAATTACTAATCTTGCGATTATTATTAAGATTATAGTCACTGTTGCGGAATGTAAAATTTTTTCCAAAGTCGAAAAACAACGAGAAACAAAAATCTTGAACTTTAACTTTGAAGTTGTCTTGTATATCTGTTATGAAGACATTTCCGATGTTTTTTTTTATCTTGAAAATTTTTTTTCTACTCAGTGATCTTGTTTTTTTAGCTGTCTACAGATAACGGAATTAAAGTAGTATTTCGGTGTCTCCGATTTTTGTATCAACAAATTGCTTGTGGTACCGCGGAAGCAATCATTATTGACTTGGATCGATCACTGAGTTACTTAACCGCCTTTGCCCAGGTGAACAATATGATTTCCATATACTGTTAGCCAATACAGATGGAACGTTTGCAACAACAGTTTAAAATTAAATAGAACTTAGACTTTAGAATATGGAACTGGAAGGTGATACAGAAACGCTGGATGGTATTGCTCGAGAATTTAAATTTTTTCTTGTTCAAGCGGGCTCACTGAGCCATTATATTATCAGTGATGACTTATTTACGACGCGGAATGTTGAAACGGTGCGGTAACTGACTCAATGTTTCTTGATATTTAATGTAACGAAAATTTTACTTTGACGTTCAACCAAGCATACAAATTCAGACGAGTTCAGGTTACAGTTCAGATTTTGTCATTCAAGTGCATAATGTCTTCCGAATAATTTTTACATTAACAAAGTAAAATCATATTCATACTTACAGAACTACATTTTTCATGCTCTACTAATTGCTTGGTTGAAGGCTGTCCGTATTTCAAATTTTTTCAAGAGTAAGTTATTTAATTTTCTTTGTTAATAGTTTTATCATCAAATAGATAAAATTATGATTCTTTAATAGGTTTTTCTACGTTTTGATGTTTCCTTTAAAAAATAATGTGATCCAGATCTCCAGATGAGTGTTTTGTCTGTTTTCTTGTTAATTTGTTTTCTTCGTACATTGAGATTTTAATTCAAGTGAAATTTCTTCAATTTTTGCATAGGGTTCAGTGGTTTTGAGAAACTTTATCCTATGGGTGACGCATCATCGTCAACAGAACAGCTATCAATGCTTGTATCGTACGGATTACTGCTAAGTGCTTCACGTGCGGTCAGTAAACTTGATATAGAAGCAGGCATTTCCGATACTGTAATAAGAAAGTAAATGAATTTTGGTCTCTAGATTAGTTTAAAACCAGCTCATTTTCCAGGACTTCTACCTTTATGTGATCTGTAAAGGATTGTGTATACGATGAGATCAACTACAGCTCATTTTCGATAAGATCTGAATACCTGATTTCTAGGGTCGGCCATATGTATGTCGGTGCGTCATTTCCGCATGGCACCAACTTCATGTATTAAACAGAGAAATGTTTTGGTCAAATATGGTCAAACTCCTAAGTTTATGTACCGGCGATATCCAATATTACCAACCCGAAAACCCTTCAAGTGGTAAGTGAATTTGTAAAGAGGTTTCCTTTTCCAGATTTTTAGCGGAAAATTTCTTCACATCAAAATTTCGTGTTTCATTTCTATGTTAGAAATTGAAGCATTTAGATATGTTCCTGGATCTGTGCAGCGTTATGGGTACAGTTTCTCCTGAAATGTTTCTGGAAATAATTTGTGAACTTGGAATCAGTCTTGAAGGGGCTTATTTCATACCAGGTGAAAGATTTTGACAAGTTGGTTATGTTGCAAAATTTTTTTCTTTATCTGTCGTCTGTTTTTGATTGCCAAACTTTACAGGTAAAGCTTCACTCAGTTATATAGATTGTTTGCTTCAAATCGCTTCAAAAGTATCAGAAAAAAAATATCTTTTGAGGTAACGTTTTACTTTCTTTGAAGATATTTCATTCTAAGTTCAAACGGATTCGGAAGTGAATATTCGCAAAAAATTGTGCAACTGGAATTTATTCGAGTTAAAACATAAACATTAGCTCTTAACTTTGCTGGTGAAGTTTTATCTTTTCCAGGAAACTGTATTTTTTATTCTATAAAGATCAGAGTGCTAGCTTTTCGGGAACAGAATCGATTCTGCAACATTTCTTCACATATTTATGTTCAAAAATAATGGAGCCTCCTGAGCAGGTAAATTATGCAGTCCACGTGGGAAAGAAATTTTGCTTGCTTAATTTATTCTCCAAGTTTACAACTGTATAAGGGACTGTAAACCTTTTTTAGGAGTTGGACTTCTATCCAACCAATGGGAAAATCTGGAAGGAATTTCTATCTTCGTGCTGTAATAATGAAACCGATGACCGGTATAGTGACTGGATGCTTTTTATACGACTTATATCAATACTTATCAAAAGTTAGGTTTGTTCTTGTCTAGATCAACTCTAAAATTTAGATCTCTATAATTTCATAATCTTTAATTGCTATCAGTTTCAATTCGTTTCCACTTCATACCTCTTATAGAATCACAGTCAGTTTGGCGAGCAATGAAGCCTCGAATTTTTTCTAAATTCCCCGCGAAACGGTTTCGTGAAATGCCGATTCACTCACTTATTTGCATATTCAGCCTTTTCATATCATGTTTGCACGGCACAGGTCTGTTCCTTTGATGTTATTTTTATGTATTGAAAAACTCACTTCTCACGGATACTGCACAGTTTGGAAGTCGAAAGGTTGGTTTCAAGCTGTGTATTTTTACGAGAATCTCAATTTAAATTTATACAAATTTTTAAGAAGTGCTATAGGATTTGATTTGTTTAATTTGTAGACATGGAAGAGACAGCTAGTAAGGTGAGTATATTAGCAACAGCTGCTTTCGATCCTTCTGATAAGGAGCGTCACGATGTCCTGATTCGAGCAATTCAATGTGTGAAATATATCGTTGATGAGAATCATCATGATTCATCCCAAGTAGTCGGGATGTTAATAGCATGTAAGAAATTTTTGTTTAAGAATTATCTTGTTCTGTGATGCTATATGAACTTCGTTTTTCAAATTTCCTTTTAATTTTTTTTTGGGAAAAAATCTGTTTGAATTCCAATTTTTTTTCTTCAGCCACTGTAGTTTTGATTTTTTCAGTTAACATCAAAGTAGAGGTGTGCACTAATCGAAACGACATTTTTTTTAAGTTTGTTACTTCACATAACGTAGTTTTTGAACATATCAGTGCATAGTGCAAAGGATTCCCTGATTTACCTCAGAAATTCAAACTCTAAAAAAGGAAAAAAAGTGCTTGTAGTGATGGGAAAACTCGATGATAAAAAAGATGTTTCGCTATATGCTGAATGCTGTATATGTATTGGTGAAAAAATATCCGAGGTATTAATTTCTATGAATTGTTCTTCAAGAAGAAACATGATTGGTTTTAAAAAAGTCTTCCTGGAAACAAATAATTCCAGGTCAGTTCATTAGTGCGCTTTCTGCCATCTATGAATGATGTAGATTTGGAACAGCTCTTCTTGATAGCTGCTCGGTGTCGAACTGAAAACAATGTTTTATGGAACGCAGCTGTCACTCATCTCAGAAGTTCCAATTTCGCCGTGGTAATAAATTATATTGTTGAACAGGTTAGTTTTTTTTTATCGCAGTACTCAACCACAGATTTTACGGACTATGGAATTCTGAAATGGCAAATTAGTAGGTAGCACCAGTTCAGTCATTGAGAGAAGTGCAGTCATATTAATAAGCAGCACTATCACCATTTTATTTTTTAGCACAAGTAAATTTCTAACACTTATAACCGACACCAAAAACTGTGTGGTGAATAATTATATGGAGAAGCTTTTTCCTGTAGTAAGGAACTGAATGAATCAGTGTTGATTTTATGTGACTTTGAGTTTAATGTTTTAATTTTTTTCTTTCTTCCAGAAGGAGTTTTTCTGAAAATCTCTAATTCATTCCAGTTAGTAATAAAATTAGAACGCAATCAACCTACGGCTTTTCAAAACATACGGCAAGTAGTACAAAGTTTATTGACTGAAAAATGTCAGAAATCAGAAGCTTGTTTATGCTTCATGCGGGAATTTTTGAAGAAAACCAATGGTACCGTTTTTCCGATTGAACTCATTGTTCCTTTATGGTTAGTGGTCACTCTTGAAGAACCGAATACAGATGGTTAGCTTTTTCTTAAATAGTTTTTTTTTTTCCCCTTTCTTTTAGATTTTCGACTACAGTCTCTTTTTTTTTCCTTCCCTCACTTCTTTCTTTTTAATTTTTATTCAGTAATGGAACTACTGCTAAGGTCTCCCATAAAGCCTAATATGGATACGTTTACTGCTGTTTGGAAACATCCGCTCTTGAATTATTAGACAAATCGTACGCTGCACTGAATGACTGGATAGTCTTGCAGATCTTTACTTTCAGAACTTAATGACATGTCTGGAACTATTTGCAAGAATCTGCGGATGACATTTCGGAAAAATGATTTGCACTTTGAAGCTTTTCCTTTGAACTCATTCTCAACGATTAGCTCGATACGTTGGTTGTTCCAGGTTCTCTCATTCCCCGTTTATTTTTTATCTAGCTCAAACACTAGCTCTGGTGTTCAATATGTATAATATTTTTACAGACCCTTTCAAGGAACGCTAAGAAGGATAAAAAATGGGTTCATGAAAACATTATGGGTTGGTCCGAACTGTTAGTATCACCTTTACATTGTATTTTGATGAAAGCTGAAGGAACGACAGTGATGCACTGCTGTCGCATTATGTCCTATTTATACTTGTACGTTGCACAACAAATTTTCAAGCCACCATCAGAATGTAATTTTAACCGGTCACCGTTTGTGCAGTTTTGCAAACTTATACTACAGAATGTGGTAAGTCCAACAGATTTTGGAAAAACCCTTGACTCGAATAGCGGGCACCATGAATTTCATCACCAACCTTAGACAACTCTGAAACTTTTATCCAGAATAGCAAATAAAATATGCTAACAAAAAGCAGAATTTTTAAAATCTTCAAATTTAAAACATATTTCCTCACCTTGGATAGAGTGAGTCATCGAATTATCTGTGTCGCCTTGCGGCTCAAGCACACAAGTATGTAGCAGATTCAGGAAGCAAGGCACTTCCTCATCCCCATTTTTGTTGTTTAATTCAAAGTCTAGATTAGTTTTTTTTTTTAGGGATTTCAACTTTCAAGCTGTGAATCTCACTTAGCATTTCAGCTTTTGGTACGTGAATTCCCCACGGTATTTATACATGAAGTGCTGCCTAATTATATGGCTGGAATGTTGTCGTTACCGGTACATTCTGTGCCGTATCTTTTGCGTGTCGTTTCGGATATACTCGAGAAGTACTTAAATGATAATGTTTTGAAAGAAATATTCGCGAACATGTTAAAGGAAAAACCACAATTAATAACAGCACTATATGCTTCGTCAAAAGTTGGTACAAATTTGTTCAATTTCGTTTCACGAATCAAATAAAATTTTGTAAATCATCGAACACATACATAAATATTTCAAATAGTAACATCCATACTTTCGTTATACGACGAATAAAGCTTAAATATTTTCAAGTCTCTTTCTCCCTGTTAATGTACACAGCGTGTGTGTGTGTGTATGTGTGAATATTTTGAAAGTTGCGAGTTTAAAATAAAAAAACATAACCGGTTGTGACGAAAAGACATTAAAATACTGTGGATTTAATCCTAGACCCAGCTGATGAACTCAGAAGTCTCAACTCCATCTGCTTGCAAACTTTGGGGGATCAGAAAAACGTTGCCTTCTATTCCGACAAACTTCAGCGGAAGTGAACACGGAAATTTAAGTATTATTTGATCGACTTAAACATATATATATATATATATATATATGTATCAGACGAAAATACTTTATCACTACAAAAAGAAAGAAATATGAGATCAGATAGTTCAAGAAGGGCTATACTTTGTAAATTTGTTAATCTTATACAATGAAAATGGTAAGCAAGCATAAAAATTGTGAATCGAAAGGAAGGAAAATAAAGAAAAACGGTGGCAGCAGTTAACTCCACAAATCAGCTCATCGAACAAGGCGAAAGTTTCTAATAACTAGGGTGGTAATGGGTAGAATTGCTGAACAAATGTGAAATACTGATTCAACCATTTCACCAGAATCTGACACTGCTTTTCCGGTTCATGTTACAACCTTTCGGGCCATTCTTTTCTTTCTCTTCCTCATCACTACTATCTGCAAATTTCTTGACCCGGTTACTACCAATAATATCGAGTTCTTCCAAACTGTGTCGTCGTCGAAGTTTACTTCGGCTATCCGTCGAAAAGATGCTTGCACGAGGCTGATTTCCAAGACGTGGTGAAAATGGAACCATGCTATCTTTAGAGTTATTTCGAGACAACAAACACGAACTTCCTAGCATACTGCCTAAAATAAGAAATAAAATGCAAAGGAAATATGAATGAAGCCTTTCTAGGTTCTAAAATTCCAAATCAGTTTAAAAAAAAAAAAAAAAAAAGCATACAATTCGAAAAAAAAGAGCTGTTTTGATTTCACAGCAGGGAGATAAGTGGCAAGCAATATGTGAAAAGAAACATGAATTTTATTTTGAACTGATTCATACGAAAAGACGCGCTTACGTGATGAAACTTTTGGGATTGCTATTCCAGTCAGTGAACCATGTTTTGCGAAATATGATGAATCAAAAAAAACACTTCTTTTCCTCTGTAATGCGTTCAGAGCATCCGAACTGATTTTCCGAGCAAGTTCAGCTTCTTCCAGCAATGCCATTTCTAGTCTTTGTTGGTGCTGTGGCCACACTTTATCCATTTGTGATATACCTCTAAATAAAAGTTTCTAGAATGGAAAAGGTTTTATTTATTCCCTTGAATATAACAAACGATTTCTCCCAAAAAATTCTTAAGTTTAACAATTAAAAATAACGAGTAGAAATGATGGGAAAATTCGATTTTTTTTAGGCCATTTTTTCACATAAGCTGAGCTTCCAGTGTACAGTTATTAATCGTTATTAATCGCCGAAGGAAAATATTTGTTTCTAGGCTATATTAGGCTTACTTCCTTCTCTTTTCGAAAACATAATGAGACTGCCACAGCGATGCGATTAATTCAGTAGCAAAAACAACGTCTGCATGATTAGCGACCATTCGTAAAACGAAAATGCCATCTGTCCCCAAATACTTGTGCAGAAAACGGTTAACGTGCTCCTTATTTTCTAAAAGAAATTAGATCTATTTTTAAAACTGTCGATTTAGAAGAAACAAAGTTTTCCAAAATGTTAAAGCAACAATTCCATTCCTGCAGTTCAGTATTAATTTTGATTCTTTACTTGTGCAGAAAAGGACTGATTTATCAGTACCGTAAAAAGCATCACTAACGGGGGTCACTCTTATCAAACGGTGTTCCGCTCATTTCGAGATGGTTCAGAATGAAGTGCTCTTTTGAACAGTTCTCCGTTAACAAATAAATCCAATTTAGAACACTCACAGATGTAAGTGCTGTTAACACCATGAACCTGAAGATCAAACAAAAACCCTAAACATGGGTCAAAGTGGTACGTTTACAGCGAAAAGAAAGTTACATGGTACGAATTACCAAGCCCACAAGAGAATGAAAATTTTTTCAGTGAACAAATTTACAACAAGAACACATTGCACTGTATGAGTCTGGATATTTCCCATTTCACGAACCTGAAAAACATACATAAAATATTTAAAGTGAAGATGAATAGAAGAAATAAAAAAGAGAGCTTATATGGTAATTCTGTTTAACTTACTTCAAAATCGCAAAGCGTTACTAATGGAAAAACTCCACTACGATGCCACGTTGGAGAAATATTCCTAGGCCAGATAAGATTGGTCCACGATTCTAGACCATAATCATTTTTAAACTCCGGTAATAGGTATCTAAAAAAAGAAGTAACTATTTAGTAATTCTAAGGATTTTACCTGGTGTGATTAGTTTAGATGATGCATGAGAAGCAATCATGGCTTTGAAATGATTCCAAGCTTTAAGGTAATAATCTTTTCACATAAAATTTCGGCGACCCGCTTACACTCTCACATAAAGAAATATTTCTCTACTATTCTTTCTTAGAAAATAGAGTTACCGTGTCATCAAAGAGATTTGGAATATAACATTTGCTAGAAATGCCAGCTTCGCGAAGATATATATCATTGCAACATAATAATCTGCATATTTCAAATTTAAAAACCGGCAGATTTTATGAGGCACCAATTTCTTCTGAAATTTATAAAACGTGAAATTGATCTAACGAACAATAAAGCTGATCAAGATGAAATTTACTTGAACTGGATACCTTTTTTACTCGTTCATGGAATCGCAGTGCACCCTGAAGATGTATACATAGCGCTTCAATATTTCCCTTCTTAACTTCCAAGGATGAGTTTGCTGGATCACTAGCTAATCGAAGGATTTGGCCCAATTTCATCCCTACAATAATAGAAATTAAAAATACCATCTTCAGATAACAATATCAGAGACGAATATTCTGCTGAGTATAATACTAAAAGATACAAGTGTACCAAGTTTTTCGTGAATCTATGAATAAGGCAAGTTATCTTAACTGCATTAATCGCGGGTAAAAAGTGAACACATTTACGCACCGCAGTTTAGCAGCAAATGAAATAGGTGAAGTGAAGATGTTTTACGACGTATGCACAATATATCAATTTAAAGCAAAATCCTCATTTTTGTTCATCAGTACCTAATCATAGCATCACTGATAACTATAAAGTACTGATCATATAATAATACCAGACTGTCCAGCAAAATATTTCCATATAAGTGTAGGTGCCTTGAAACACGCTGCCTGGAACAACAGAAAAAATGGCATCCACTGATAGTAACTAATTCGACGTTCTCGACGTTCTTCTGCCGAAACATCCTCCACAAAGACCTTAGGAGGAATGAAATAAGTATCCTGCGCCCAACAGAAATTTTCCGCATACTGCAAGGAATAAAAAAGTGATACAAATTTTGTGATTAAGCGTCAAATGTTATAAAAGTGTAATAAAGCTTCTAGATTTTCCTAATGTAAAAAGAAACTGAAATATAATCTTTTGCAATATCATCAGAAACTTTAAATACTGTATCGGTTATATTTAACTATTATATTTTGCTGAAATTAAACAAGGCATCAAAAGATTTAATACAGCTGAAGGAAAAGCCAAGGAAGCAACCTGCTCCCATGCTCCACTAAAACCCATAGGCAACATACACTCCATCGGACGGCCACCGAATTGCTTAAAACTGATGATAACGGAAAAAGCAATCAGTAAATTGCACGTAAAATAGCTGTGTAAGCTTGCAATCACATCCTATAATATCAATCGATTACACAGCGAGATTTGAAAAAGATAGTGGATACATAAGTATGTTCGAATATTCTGCCAAGAAGCAAATTACGACTCTCAAAATATCAACCCGTTACATGACAGGATCCTGTTCTGCAATCAAATTCTTAAAGACTGTGAGAAATTTCTAACCTTAACGATGGGTCTGTTACTGTATGGAACTGTGTGAAGTATATTGAACACAAACGACATTCTTCGCCACAGAAGCAGGTAAAGATTTAATTGGTCGCTAATTTCAGGATTAACTGCGAATAGATCTTGATCTCAACTTCACAACAACCGGAACAGAGCACCACCATCCTGTAATACAATTTGTATTCCGGCGATTATAGTCCGCAATAACTGACATAGAAACAAAGCATTCTCCCTGAATAAGTCTAAAAACACCCGGAAACCCTTCTCGAACTTGATCTCGCTTCTCGCTTCATTCTCTCTCACATACAACTTCTCCTCTAATTCCAATTTCCTAGCTGACCTTTAACCCTTTCTCACTTTCTCCCCCTTCCACGGAACACAGTGTTTCCCATTACAAAGCATCCAGAAACTCGGTGTAAACCTGAATTCATCCATTTCTTCTCGTATGGAAAAAAAACCTGATCAATTTCTCGTGGGCGCATGTAAGATTCCGTTTACGGTTCTCTGGTTCTGTGATTTCCGGGATTGCCTGTTAGCAGGATAGCACTGATCATAACTAGAGTACACTTAGCATGCTACACTGATAGTATTCGTTTTGCATTCTGCTACTTACGCTGGGGAACTGGTTAATTTGCCTAGTGCAATGAGGTGCAAGAATTCCAGACAGGTGAACCAATTATAAGAATAGCTGGTTCGGAACGATTCAGTTGTTGCCATTACCCAAGACAATGCAATTCGATGACCGTTAATGGTATGGCTAACGCAGACCATTTCTTGACTGTATGAAGTGATAGTTTATCAGTTATGTTACGGAAGATCCCATTCATCCGAGACATCTCAGCCTGGCTCAAATGGTATCTGTGTGGATGTAACCAGCAGCCTGAATAGGTTGTTCACAGATAAAACACTGTACAGAAATGTTCAAAAATAAACTTTACACATTTGCATGCGTACAAATGCCTCTCATCATTGAATATTAATTAATGGAATTAATGAAACAATCACAATTCTTCTCGTCTGAAGTGTCATGAAACGATCAGTAGATTGCTTGCACAATAAGGAAGCTAATGTTTGTTTGTTGTCTTAACTTAAACTGAAAAATTATAAAATTAAGAAAATTTATTGAGCACCCAACAAACATGAAAATCAGCTGAACATTATGTTGTTGATATGCACTTTGAAAGCGACATTTAATTAACATAAAACAAAAATGAACATACAGCGTACAATTACGGTCAAGGAGGGGGAGATGGGAGAGAAGTGAAAAGCAAATAATTAAATTTATATATACAAAATATGTTGGTCATTTCTTTTTTTTTTTTAATATGAAAGTTACCATTTGAAAATGAGGAAAAAACAAAGAAAAAAGAAAAAAGTGGACTGATAAGCATATTACAAATGATTGATAAATTTGTCAGATAAAAAGGTACTGATAAAGTTAATTGTTTTAGTAGACTTATTCATAATAGTAGTATATTTAATTACATTAAGACACCGAAGAGTTGTATTATGTACGAATCGAAATAATTAAAAAGAAATGATATGGACTGGGTGGAAAATGTGCTGGTTTCAAAAGTATGAACATAACAGAAGCTTTCCCCTCCTCTTCTTTAATCGAATTTAATAACTTGTAGCTTGTTTTCATTCCCGTAATTGATTCATACTATTCCCTACATATATATCAGCCAATTAACAAAATTTTGAGATCAAAATTTAATTAAAAAAAAAACTGAAAAATGCCTGCCCAGCCCATTTCAAATTGTGCAAACTGGTTTACGATTTCAAAAAATGCAGCGATTTCGAAACTTCAACTTATTACTGGGAAATGATACAACGTGCAAGTAAAATTATTTCAAGATTTTTTAAAAAAGGATCACAGTTCGAAACTTATGTAATTCAAGTATGCTCAATGATAAGCAGCAGCAACAGCAACAGCAACGCAACAGCAGCATAGCAGCAGCAACAGCATTCGCTTGTGGTAATTTTATGGGATTTTTATGAGGATTGCAGGACGGAATAAATTAGGATTATACAGGAAATATTTTAGGAAAGTGTTTTGGAACAGTACTTTCTCTCTGCAAAATTACCAAAGTGATAAAAGCTAATTTTTGATTAATAAAATATTCTAGTGAAAAACTAGATAAGACGGAATAATAATCCTCTGATTACTTCAAGAAACTCAAGTCTCATATGAAATTGCAATACTACCGGAGGGCACGCTGTGCTGATGGTTCCAGTAGTTTAAATAAAAATTAAAATCTAATAATAGATAAATTATGATAAGATTGGAAATTAAGGTAAAAGACTCATAATACCAAAATATAATAAATAAGTGCTGTGAAAACTCACATGGCTTATCATTAAGTATCAATGTTAGTGCCATCAACAACTGATTCTTTTTACTCTGAGAGAAAAAAAAAAAAAAAAATGCTATTTACAAAAACCAAAGATGTCGTAAATCATCTCAGCATGGGCGAATGCCCATTATGGTGTTCGTTATGTTTGAGTAAGGGTGTTTCCGAATATCTTTTATGAACTAATAAGCAATCCTTTTCATTCTTTGTGTCACCACCAGTATTGTCCTGCAAATTGTTGAATTCATAGTGATAAAAGAATGAGCATATCATAATAGTATAAATTTTTCCTTAAATTATTTCATTACATACCTCACTATTTTTTACTTGAAGACTTTCTAATGCATGTTTATTCACTTAAACATTTTCAATTGAAAGAATGCATTTATTATGCAAATTTTTTCTTCATTTCCTCAATCAAACTTCCGAAATTTCTCTCTATTCTATTTTCATTCCCAATTGATTCAAAATTTCTAAAAAATAAAAATGAACCAAATCTTTCTGTGATAAATCCGCATTTTCCTCAACATCTGTATCAGTCCTATTTGCCTCAGTATCTGTTCCACCGATTCCGTGGCCTGAAATTACGGCTTTCAATTCACTGTATTATCAGATCAGAAAAGTGCAGTTTTAAAGTGACAGTTTAAATTAACCAAAAAATTCAAATTTTTTCTCTTTGTAGCAAAAAGTAATAAAAATGTCTTTTATCCTTAATTTAATTTTATATATATTAGACCCTTCCATTCCAATTCCAGAATATGAATTAAACGATTTATATGTATGAAATAAATTACTGCTTTCAACTGCTCTCCGTTCATTTATCATCATAACAGTATATGTATATATAAAATTCAGTTTATATTCTGGAATATGGCATCAAAATGACATATATATCCAGTTTATATGGATAGAAACTGATATACAAACCATCCGAAGCTTCTTCTCTTTTATTACTTTCTTCCAAATGCTTCATCAAAACAGCCACAACAACATTCACTAGGACGAACTGCGAGATCAAGACAAATATGATGAAAAAACATGGCGCTAGTATTGGATCAACGCAACAATTCGATTCACAACGATCTGACGGGTCGCAATCATCTCGTAATGCATCCTGAAAACAAAAATATTTATATCAAAATGTTAAGTTTATCTTTGGAATAATGCATCAGTTAAAGTCTAACTTTAGAATAATGCATCAGTTAAACGAGTGAAAAGTAATGAATTTAAATGAAATCCATTACTAAATAGTAGCTAATTTTTACTTGGACTTTTTTCTTTAAATATAATTAAGCATTGCTAGCGTCTGATACATTTTGATACCTTCATAATTCCATTCCAATTATCACCAGTCGCTATACGAAACAGTGTAAGAAATGCCATACCAAAATTTTTGAAATGTGCATGTTCACCAAGTCCATCACACGGATGTTCATCTGAGCATTCTAAAAGTGTATTAAAAAAATGTTTCTTTTATTAAATAATTAGCGAAAAAAAAATAAAGTATGTTTTGTAATTACAAAATTAATCGGATTTTTTGGTAGCATGTATGATGACATGAAAAATAATCTTTTCCTTTTCTTTTTAAAATAGGAAAGATAAAATAGAGTTATAGTATAGCTTTATGCTAATATTTTCACCATTATCTTCAAAAAAAAAAAAAAAAAAAAAAAAAAGAAAGAAAGGAAAAACGACAATACTGTAAAGTATTGTGAGAAGTTGCCTATTCTAGCCTACTTACCAAGTTTACCAAATAACTCAACACCGAGAGCGGCGAAGATGAAAAATAGAAGGAAGAAAAGGGATCCGAGATTTCCAACTTGCGGTAATGCTTCGCCAACTGTATCCAAAAGTGATCGTATGCCCTTGGCCATTTTCAGTAATTTCAGCACTAAAATATGCAAAACGGGTGAATCATATAAAATGCCAAAAAACATTCCGGAAATTGAAATCGCTTTTTTATAAATTTTACTAATACCACACAATTTAAATTCATGTTTTAGTCAAAGTATTTTTTCGAAGCAAGATTATTGCTCTGAAAGAAACAAATAGACGAAATAAACAATAAGGACATAACACTTTGAAAGAGTATTCAGAAGAAGCATTTTTAATCCATATTACCTCGTGCAATTCGAAGTACTCGCATTACTCGGATGATTGTTGGATTAATAGGCAATTCTAAAGCTTCAAATTCCTCGAATATGATACCAGCAATAGATAGTACCACTATGGAAATATCCAACTGATTCCACCTATAATTTAAAAATGACCAACTGCATTAAAATACATGATGATTATTACACTGAGAGATGGATAATATAAATGCTACAGCGAGCCCTACTCTTTACAGTCTGTTCTGAGCTTGCTTGACTTTAGTCATCTCCGACTCATTTTCAAAAATGAACGAAATCAATTTTTTTTTTCCTTTGATTTCTTAAATGTTTTCTTCCTTAATTTTTTGCAAAATCAAGTTAAAGCACAAGTACTTCAATTTAAATTTGCTTTTTTTCTTCTGTAAAAAAAAAAAAAAGAAAAAAAACATGTACAGCTCTTACCGTTCCCTAAAAAAACGACGAACTCCCAGTGCTATAAGTTTGATTGCAGATTCAAGAGTGAAAACAGCTGTAAAAAAATAATTCAGCGTTTTTAGAACATATTTCAATCCTGTTGGCATCATATAGAATTCCATAGCCATCGAGATGACATTCACTCCTGGAATAGTGGTGGATTACCCAATTGAGAGGAGAGATCTCGGAAATTCCGGTTAGCATGTCAGAATAAGGAATAAGATACATCTTCATAAGATTTTTTTTTTTTTTTTTTTTTTTTTTTCAAAGAAAGGATATCTGATTCTGGTTTTATTGAAGATTTTAGTGGCAAAAATAGTAGAATAAAAGATGCTATGAGAAATTTAATTTCCAAATTGTTCTGTTCCTTCCTTCAAACTTACCAATAACAGCAGCAATAGCTAGGTCGAAGTATTTCGATGTCACGATATTGTTCAAAAACAGTCTTGTTGGACCATAGTCATGCCAATATGGTTGAGTTTTCTCTCCTCAAAACAACAACAAATGTTAGCCTCAGATGCCAAGAGTAGCACAAAAAATTGGACGAAAAACCCATATTCCAATAAATTTCGACATTTTCTACATTAGTATCATAAAATTAAAACTAATTTTACTTTAGTATCATTACACTAAAATTATGTTTTTATTTAATCTTTTTTTTTTTAATTAAATTTAAATAAAGCAAAAGAGTAGTAATCAAGTACTCCTTTTTTTCTTCTGTCCATATTCACTTTCATATTGTTGCCGTTTCAATTTTCGTTCTAGGCGCTTTTGTCGCGCCTGTTCTTTCATTTCAGCTTCCAGTGCTTCTTTGCATTTGTGAAAATTTTCCACAACGACACCGACAAACATATTCAGTACAAAAAATCCAACAAGTAATAAGAAGGAAATGAAATAAATCATTCGCCACTCATTGTAATTTTCGATAGGCTAAAATATATTTGTTTATATATCTTAATCCACATATCCAATTCTAAAATAAATGATAAAACCAACAACTTATGTAAATTACCTGTAAATCTACACCTGTTGCATCGATACCTTGGTACATAATAGCAACCCACCCATCCTTACTTGATAACACAAACAGTGACATCAGTGCCTAGAAAAGTTAAACACAGTTTAAATTGTGATAAATTCAAATTGTCAGAGATAATTTGAATGTTCTAGCTACGATGTTAGCATACCTGGCCAAGATTATCAAAATTATAACGATGATTAACCCATCTATTCCGTGGATCCATTAAACAATCTGCCTTTGTTGTAACATTACTTATACTCGGTCCAACACAATGAAACATCATGCCCTGCAACTAACTGGCTATTTGATTGGTTCAATGATTGACACTTCTTTATTTCTTACTCCAATCATCTTACTTGTTTGTTTGTTTGCTAACTAATCTGTCGGTTAAGTAAATACACCTGATTAAATAAATCTTACCTTGAACAACTGAACGCCCAGAATACCGAATATAATGAAAAAGGTGCAACAAATCAAAACAATATTTCCAATGGGTTTCAAACTGCTTATCAACGTCATAACCACGAGTTTCACGCCGGGAGCTCGGTTAATAACACGCAACGGCCGCAGTGCTCTTAGCAGACGTAATACACGTATAACACCAAATATTTTTGGTGAATCTAAAGAACAACAATGAAAAAAAACCAATCAAATATAAAATTCGAGATCTTACCAAAAATAAACTGAATAATTAAGAATAATTCGCCTTGGCATAAGAATTAATGAAATTTACCTATATGGACAAACAATTCAAAAACAACATTTACAAGGCTTATAATGACCAATGCACCATCTAAAATATTCCAACCGTCTTTAAAATAAGCATCTTTTCCAAGCAAACATCCATTTGCAACAACCTAAATTACTAATTAATGACTAAACATGATTGAAATTGCTGTCTTTATTTCATCCAATTCATTTGAAATTATGTAATTTAAAACTTTGAAATTACACCAACCTTCATGCTCATTTCAATGGTGAAAATGATAGTGAAAATATATCCAGTCAATGTGAGAAATTGCCGTTCCAAAGATTTTGGAGGGATTGATGGCCGTTCCATGGCTAATGTAATACAATTAATACCGATGAATATCAAAATTGTGTAATCAAACCATTTTTTCTGCGTTAGTTGAAGGCACCTAAAAAAAAAAAACCAGTCATTGTTGGGATATCGTTCTATGTTGTACATCGTAAGCGTGATATTTGCGCCATGCGCATGTGTTTTGCCTTCTTCGGACAATATATTTGAAAATTCGTCACTGCTAATCTGTTTTGTGCCAACACTTAAGTTTTAAAATCATAGTTCAGCTAAAATCGCTAACAAATTATATCTCTATAGTTTCGTTCTTCGTTGAAGCAATCAAACTTACTTGATTCGAATTCGATTTTTTGAACTAAAGATATAAAGCGAATAGTCGGCACGCTTGTAAAAACAAGTTTTTCTAAATAATCGCATTAATTTTGTATTTTGTCGCTCTCTCTTGCGTCGCTCTTCCTCTTCAATTGCTATTTGTAATTCTTCATTAGCCTTAAAAACGAATATTTCTGTTATACTCTTTGGATTTAAGAAAAACTTCTTTTTTTTTGTAAAACAGACTTTATTTCATCACAACACATTCTTATGCCTTTATATGTCTCTAAATTCTTCTAATCAAAGTTATGACCTCATTGATGGGCCGAAAAAAAAAAGAGTTCGAAATATATGAAAAAAAATTATGCTGAACAAAAACATGATGTAAATTTTCATAACGAATTTTTTTGGTTGCCGCACGCTACTTTATGTTTTTTTTTTTTTTCAATCAAAATAGAGAACTATTTAATTTATATCAATTTTTCAAACTTATCATTTTTCAATTTTCAAACCATAAAAAATATTTAGAGCATATTGAATTTACATGAAAATTTTTATCCAAAAGGAAAAAAAAATCGCAATTAAGTGATTATTTTCTTTTCATCTTATTTGTTTCTCAATTTGAAAATAAAAATTTTAGAAAAGAATTTATCTTATAATTGGAAAAAAAAAAAAAATTTCCTCATAGCTGTTCCACTATCTTCTCTATCTCAAATGGTTCTTTTTTTTTTTTGTGCGGAAAAACCATTAACTTTGAAATTTATACAATTTTCAGCTTAAATTAGAATTTGCTTACTTTCTCCTTGAGCACTTAATCAGCGATATCAAAAATAACCTCAATTAATTTATCACGCGTATAGGCTTCAATAAGGGCCTGACGGCCATCAATGGAACGAAGCGGATTGAGCCTTGTTTGCATTCCACACCAACTGTTCATACGTTGCCGAACTTCTCTACTTGAGTAAAGATCAAGACACGGAACCATTTGAGGCAATATAAGCGAAGTATGTCGATCTAATCTTAAAAAAATAATTTTTTTTTGTGTGTTAAAACAGATTCTTTTGAATGAAAATTGCAAAAGGTTAACAATTATGCGTTTAATCTATTCCAAAGATTGACCTTTGACAATAAGATAAACAAATGTCATCTTGAAATTTCAATGGCTATAACAATATCGCATTAACTTCTAGTTCACCAAGATAAATAATTTATCAAAGATTAGAAATCCAAATTTAAAAAAAAAAAAAAAAAAAAGACAAGTTATAGAAAAAATTGAGTCATTGGAGATGTTATTATGCATTCAGCTTGACTAGAATTAGAGTTGAAAAGGCGGAAAAGACTCACTTGAAATTATGACTGGTGTTAATATTTGCCAATGGATGATGTCGATTAAGGCTACCGGTTCGTCGTGCAAGAAAGGGCCGTCGCCCCGATTGCAGTGATTTATCACCTTCCTCACCCTGAAATGAAACTTGACAAAATTTTGTAAAATTTTTGAACAGAAGAAAAAGTAACTTCTAGACTGTAACTTATTAAGGCTTAGGCTTATTTTTCAGGTGAACAGTTTAACCAAATATTCAAATGGTAAAATTTTGACTTTGAAAAAAGAACTTACAACTGGACTGGTTGGCATACTGTACCGCATTTGGTATGCATCTTGAAATGCACGGAAATTGCTCGGTCTACGGTTGTAAGTGTAATAAGCGGGAAGATTCTAAACGATAATAGGATAGAATAAAAAATTCATCCATGAGTCAATCAAATTTTCAGACACATTTTATTTTCATTTTCTAATTACTACAATTAAAATTTAAATAGTTAATTATACTCTTTGATTAAGGTAAGTGGATGAAGAAGCTTTCGCTAAGAGCAATTCCAGTTCTCGTTTCCTTTCTTCTTCTTCAACAGTTGCCTTTTTCATCGCTTCTTCTTCCTGTAATGTACCAAATAATTACTGAAAATGGAATATCAGTAATTCACAATCTAATTTTTTTGTCACTTACATTTCTAGCTCATTACTGGAATCTCTAAAAATTATTTGTTTTCAAGTTCTTTATTAAATATGTCTTTTCTTTAGCAAGAATTCAAATTGAAAAAATGTACAGAATCTTACCAACTGTCGTTTTTCTTCTTCTTTACTTTCTTGGAAACCTTCAACCAGGATGGCAACAAGCAAATTAAACAGCACATAGTTACCAAATGTCATCAAAGCAACAAAGTATAAGGCAGCCCAAGGTGTTGTACGAGCCATACCGTTAAACAAAACCACATTCCAATCTTCTTGCGTTAAAATCTTAGAAAAAAAAAAAAAAAGATGAGAAGTGTAATCTTGGTGAAAAGCGAATATACACCATTACATATTTAGATTTTGATTTCTAATTGTTTCTAAACTTCAACTTTGCAAACTACTACATTAGCAAAACTAGCATGTCATTTCAATTCGACAATCATATTGAATAGTTCTTAATAAAAGTTTTTTCTTTTTTTCCCCAAGGTAGACCATTAAATTTAAAATTTCGTTTAAAATCGAAAATATAAATGCATCGCATGCCTGGAAAACAGTGACCAGGGCCCACAAAAGTGAATCAAAATTTTTCCTTTCACATTTCTTTGTCTGATCCATTGCGTTGACAGGATTTTTGCAAAACTTACAACCAAACAAGTTCATTCCAAGGATACTAAAACAGAATGAGATGAAAACTATTCAAACCAAGAGCCAACTAATTTTAGAAATTAAATCTAAAATAGCTAATACATCTGCTCAAATTAGTTCACATTAAATAAAATTTATGGCAATACCATAGTTCACAGTATTTGAAAACTGAAATAGATTTAACTGTGCACAAAAACCTCACACTTGTCCAGCCTGATCTGTATTCTGAACTTACAAAGAAAAAGAAAATACATTATGAACTTCGATTTCGTACATACCTGAAAATAAAGATGAAGAGAACGAGTAATCCAAAGAACACCGTCACATTATCCATTGTACGTAACATAACAACTAGCTGATACCGCAAAGCAGGCATAAATCGGACCAATTTTAAAATTCGAAGTAACCGAAATGTTCGAAGTACTGATAAACCTCCTTTTCCTTCTTGAAACAATTCCAGCACACTATAATAATAGTAGTAATTGATTTTTCTGCATTACAAAAACTGGATGAGGTATTCCAACTCTTGTTGGTATTTAATTTTTTGGAAAATTAGAGAGAGAATTTACTGGATTTTAAGGTCTATGAGCATGAGCTCTTTACGAAATAAATTTCCTTAGTTTTATTAAATCTACCTTTAGCTTCAAGAATATTTAAGAGTATCAACGAAATCAATTATTTTGTCATTGAAATACTTTATTTACCTAAGTGCGACAATTCCGCCATCAAAAAGGTTGAAACCATCGGAGAGATATCCAAATAACCCATCTGCACCTATTTTGAGCAACATCTCCAATGCAAATAAACCAGTGAAGAAATAATTGCTGATTTCTAAGACTGTTGTGAGCAGTTCTGGCTAAAAACAAATTTAATAGTGATTATTTAAAAGTCAAGGACTAGTAATATCATTTCATGAAATAACAATTGTGGTTCGTGAATTTTCAGCTAATTTATTACAGTTAAGAAGATACACCTGTTGATGATACTCGACTCCCATGCTGAGAGTATTGATCAGAATAGCGAATAAGATACCACGTTTGAAATGATTACAAACTACAAATGCTCGAAGTTTTTCACGGAATCGACCAAACATTGCGAAATTTTTCTTAGTTGGAACTTCCTTAAACGTGTAAATGTGACAATAGGGAAGGTATAATATAACAAATGCGAAATAATACAGAAGGAAATTCAAAATTAATGAGAATTACAACAGTTGCAACTGGTGACAATAGATAAAACTTTCATTTCTATATCTCAAATTCTAATTTAATTCCCAAAATTAGCTGATTCTTTCTTTTTTATTGGTTGAATTTCCTGCAAGATGAAATGAGATTATAGTTACTAACACCACTGATAGCTTACCACCTTAACGCAGGAATCGTGGCGGTAACCGTCGCCAGTACCAACATCGCCAAAATCATCATACCCAAGTTCACTTCCTGTAGCGGATATTTGATCGGAAAGCTCCACATCGCTTTCCTCACCACTCGATAGATCTCCTACCCGAGCAGATCTTTTCGGGGTGTTAAGCCGAGTGTCATTCGCGGAACCTATCTCTACGTCACTTTCTAGGCTGTTTGATGCACAATCTGTACTTTATATTAGAAATAAATTGCTTCGTAATGTAGATACACAGAAAAATTGCATAAAATATGAAAATCTTAAAAAAGGAATCTCTTTTATAAATTCAAATTTATGCAATAATTTATGAAAACTATAGCAATAAATGAAAATGATAAATGTACCATTCATACTTCCATTCCATCTCAAATTCTTAATACTGCCGTGTGCCTTATGTTCCTCCTCATGTGTACTTTCCAGCGGTAATAATTTGTCATCTATAAGTTTCGTAAAATAGCATATAATTTTTCCTGTTACTGCTAAAATTTCAATTCACTGGCTTGTTCTTCACCCATCACTGCTGTTTTTCATTTTTTTTTTTTTAATTAGTCATTACTGTTTTCCCCTAGTAATTAAACTGATCTTAAAACTTGTCAAGTAATGATTAAGCAGGTACATATATTATATATATACAAGGATCTCAAAAAAAGTTTTAATTTCCTTAGTCAATCTCAACTTGGTTATTTACCTGTAGCAGCATTGGCTACCATGGAATCTTTTGCCTTTGGCTCGTCAGAATTAGCAGCTTTCGGATGCTTATTATTTGAAAGACCTTTGAAAAATTTTCGTCTGTTCGCAAAACGTTCTACCCAAAGTTTCCACCGCTAGAACGAAACTTTCTATAATATAAAGAGAATAGCAATTTTCTAGGTCAAACCAATGCTTCTGAACCATTTATGATACCCTAAAAGTTTGTTTTGAGAATAAACAGTTTAAGCATAAGCCTAATTTACCTAAATGTAAGTTAGGTACCTTGAGGAACCTTCTTTTCAATCGCCGAGAGTAATGTCCTATGGATTTGATTATTGCTGCATAGATACTGTCACCTTGCTCACCATCTCTTGACGAATGTGCTTGATCACTGCCTGAAATAGAAATTTCGAATCCATAAAAATGTGTATCATAGCATGGAATATTAGAAAGAAATATTAATCTGCTTTATAATGTTATTGTAAAGAAATTATAAACGATTAAACCAACTAAGAGATCCCGAAGATCGCAATCTTTTCCTTTCTTCAATCATTCGTTCTGTTTCACGTCTCTTCGTTTCAGCAAATTGTGTAGCAATAACAACCAAACATAAATTGATCATGAAAAATGCTCCTACCTGTAGTTTATCACTACATTAAACCAAGATTTAGGTTAATTTGCATAACTAATTCACATGAATTTTTAATTCAGTTATTGAGATTTCATTGAAATAAACGCAGGAAATTAAAATTCAAACAAGTAATTGTCTCATAATTTTAAAATCCACCATTTATATTTGAAAATTGCTGTCTGTGTGTAGAAAAAAAAATAAATAAATAAATAAACAAATTACAATACTCGTCTACATTCAGGAAACTTACAATAATTAGCAATACAAAATATATCCAATTCCAGAATGAATGCGCATCTTGCACATAGTACATTATATCTGTCCATCCTTCCAAGCTTATTACCTGCATAAAAAATATTAAAATGATTTGTTGATAACTGGAACGATTCCAGAAAGTCAAACAACAAAATAAATTGATATGGCTATGTCTGCTTTATTTTAAATCATTTATGGAACGAAAGCGGAACATAATTAATCATTTTCATTTCCTTCCCTTGCTTTTTTCCTAAATTTTTTCATATCACATTACAAATTTCATAGAAGAAATTGGGAGACAAAGAAAAAAAAAATTCTCAAGAGGTGATTAGACCAGAAAAATGGCAATCCATGCGAAGCCAATGTTATCGAAGGATATCGACCCTTGAAATGGATTACGGTGCATAACTTTACATTCATTGTAGTAGGCATTCCAATTTATACAAGCTGTTGTATCGTTTTTTACGTTCGCCCATTCAAGTATTGTCAAATTACATCTGAAAAATAAATTATTTAAGAAAGAAATGTGTTTATAAAAATATGATTTATAAAAAATGATTGAATTGAACTATTAAATATTATGCTTAATTTTATTATATACTTGAAATATATTGTTTTGAAAAATATTTGAAAGTTTTTTTTTTCATTTCCTTACATGTAAACATTTGAAGTGAAATTTTATGTCAAGGAATTTATTTTAGTATTAAGCAACTATTATTTACTATGCCTTTTCTATTTTTTATATTTTTATATCAGATGGGTTGAAGTTAATAGTTTGACTAATCTGAGCTTAAATAGCAACTAATTGTAGAGATTGTGTCGATCTTTTCAGATATCCAAACCAAAATTAATTGTTCGATTAACTGAAATTGGCATCTGAAAGCTTACTTAACTCCATTGTATACGTAAGGAGGTAGATTATTGCATGTATGAAGACCTGATGAATCCGCTTGACTACAAATATACTCTAGGGAGGTGTCTTCTGGTACATAATATCTGAAATGATTATTTACAGAATCCGGCCGGACATTTGTTAAAATGTCGTGAAATATGATAGCACACTTATCAAAGAGTTTCAAGCAATCTGCAGAAATGACGATATCTATTAAATGAAGGAATAAATCAATTAAAAGTTTAATAATTATGAAAACGAAATCGTGTGTGACAGTATCTCGGATCTGTCAGGAGCTAGTTTTCAACGGATGATTAAACAATCTCTACTAACTCTATTTACAAAATCTAAGCTCTGGAAAATCTTTCGAGGAAGCATAATTCATCTTACCGTGTAAGTGATATATCTGAGACATCAATATCAGCATTTATTTTCGGCAAGCTAATTACACACCGATTTCTGAAATATACAATCTCTCTTTTTTTTTTTTTTTTTTTTTTTTTTCAGTCATATTCTTGTTTTGGACTTCTATTAACACTTTACCAGAGATTCCGCACAAATAATAATTAACTAATTGGACAAAGATTCAGTTCATGGCTGATTCTTATTTCTATCGTAAAAATCTAGATCCTCATAAGATTTTGTCTAAATAAGCAAACGTTTATTGGTTTTTTAAAATATCACCGAACATTCAAGAAAAAAGTAGAAAAATTACCTGAGCAGCCCGGCCCATAACTGAACACCAATAATACCAAATATGAAAAAGACAAAGAAACATAACAACAAGACATTACCAAGCATCGGTAATGTATCCAATAATAGATTAACTGAAATAGTTTAATTTGATTAAAAATCATCACCTGTTCCAGCCTTAGTTTTCCTCTTTCTCTTTCGATTTTAAGACATGCATCTGAATATTTTACACAAATTACTGTTACAAACCAAGAATTCTCATTGATGGTATCCTATTGACAGCACGTAACGGTCGGAGTACACGAACTGTTCGTATGGCGGTTAAATTTATATTACCCAAATATTCTTGTAATAGATATTCTGCACACCTAAAATTTCATTAAAATTTGTAGTGAAATTCAGATATCAAAGAAATAAAGCAATAATTATAAATCATCCTAAAAAGTAGATTAATTTACCTAAATAACATGTAGTATTAGATGCTTTCGAAAGATAAGGATGCGAGAATTTCATGTAGATTACGTTTCCATTTACATTAGCATAAAATAAAGTGCATAAAATGCATCTCGTCCTATATTAGGATTATTCATATACAGGTATTTCAAGGGTGCAAATATAGTTCAGGTATGTTAACTTGTACGCTGAACGCTAAGCCTTAAAAGAAGTGTTAGCAAAAATTATTGCAAATGATATATAAATAAGATAAGCTATTATTTATGTAAAATCAAATGTGGTGTGAAAGTTTAAAAAAAAAAAAAAAAAAAAATGGACAAACTTAAGAATTACCCTGCACAAACAATGAAAAAATCAAGGCGATTCCAAGTATCAGAAAGATAAGCGGCTGAGCCATAAAACCCGAGAGCAACTATTTTGATCATCTAAAAAAAAAAAAAAAAAATATCTTTTTTTTTATCTCATGTTAAAAACATTTAGCGTTAGCCTAACAAAATTATTCCAATTTATTAATATTTTAATTTAAAATATTTGATAACTGAAGGGAATTATTTCTACCATTGTTAAGAAATGATAAAAGCAAACCATTTCTAAAGCGAAATATGCAAAAATGACATGATCAATGGTTGAGAGAACATAGCAACGATATGTTGTACAGTTGTCGTTATCTTCACATGGCCGATACATCCCGAGAGTAACACAGTTAATTAAAATAACAATCATTGTTATTCGATCAAACCATGGATTCATCACCATCCGTAGTGCCCAAGAACGTGGCGGTACGGCTTGTCGTAAGCAATGCAACGCTGGTTCCGTGAATCTTAACATTAATTATAATTATTATTTCACATTAATCTTAGTATTGTCAAAATTATACATAACTATTATTCGTAAATTACATAATCACATCCATTATTTTATTGAAATTTGAATATGGTGAAAAAAAAAAACGATAAGGAAAGAATTTTGATAAGATTTTCAAATATAATACTATCAAAAATTATGAACATTTTGCAGTATGTAAAAATTTTATACAAATTTCATATGGTGGTTTTTTTTCATCTCTTTCCATTTTCATCTCTTTCCATTATTCATGAGAATATGAATGATAAGATATGATAATTGACAGACATATCAGTTGATTAATTTTCATCTGATTTTTTTTTCTTTTCTGCAGAAGGAATAATTAGGTCTTAAAAAAGTGAGCGCATTTATCAGTTTTTCTTAAAAAATAAAATCAATCAAGAGAAATATTACCCTGGGTAGGGTAAATCACATTCTTCGTTGATGATATCAGCCTCACTATCCCAACCAACTTGGGTTTGTTTTTGATAATCGTCTTCTTCCAGAATACTATCACGCCATGGCCGTAATGGGCTCACTTCCATAGACAACGAAAAAGTTTTCTTCCTGTGTGGCAGGAAGCTCCTATACTCCGTGGATGGGCCAGGTCCCAAGGTTGATAAAACCTGAAATCAATTAATGCGCCTTATTTTAATCTGTACTATGACAGTCTAATATTAGAAATCTTAATATTGAATTATACATAATATTTTGTCAGTTTATCCTTTGAAAAGTTTCACAAATACTACTGAGTTTCACCATTATTACAGTCCCTTAGGCCTATATTTAGAAATATACTATTACTGCCTTATTTAAATAAGGACCTTGAAACTATCCTAATTGCAGATAAATTACTGCTTTTTTTTCATTTAATTTTGCCTTACATGCTTCTTACTTTACTGTACGAAAGATACCTGGGAATCACCCACATAAGATTCAGTGGTCCTGCGCCGTGATTGCGAATAGCGCCTAGAATTTGACTGACGCCTGTTAAGCAATCCGCGGGGGCCGGAAAAACGGGAAAGTGATTGAAATGAGCGCAGTTCCCTGGATACCGGTTGCTGGAGCATTGTGAATTACTTTAAGTCATTGCTCAAAAATTGCTTAAATTCTTCCAATATTTCATCTCAGCAACTTCCATCTGCAATTTTGAATTTTATTTACTATTAATTATCTTTTCTAAATTTAATTCATTTGAATTGCCATAACTTTCTTTTTGTTTGCCAAATGACTCGCTGTGCCAAAGCCTGTTGATACATCCAAAAGTATTTCACAGTATATTGGAACAAGGAGTTAAGTTCGATTGATAATTTAAAAACTTTCTTGTCGAAATATTATACAACATTATTATTACGAGTTAGTGGCACTTCATAACAATTCAGCAAAGGTTTGAATAAAAAAAAAAAAAAAGTATTCACATCACTTTTCTATTAGTCATAGAAATTTCCATTTCAACAATTTTCAAATTATGATTTTTAAATTATGAACAAGCTGTAATAGAATTTTTGATGTGGGAAATGGAGCAGATGTTCTTGCTACTTCTAAAACTTCAAATTGTTGTTTGAATTTTAGAAGAGGAAATTAAAAGTCCAGTTTTTCTTGCTGTGGTTATTATCAGTGTAGCTTAGAAATATTTAGTTCATCAGAAAATCAGAATCTCCAGAAATTAAAATTCCAAATTTTATTTCTACTTACTTGCTATTTAAAAATGCGATAAATTATAAATTCTCTTCGTGATGGACAAAATCTTAAATTTGAAAAAAACAAAGAAATAAAATTACCGACCAATAAATTTTCACCATAACTGCAAAATAATGATTTTATGCAGCATAGAAGATGTGCGGAAATTACTAATTAAAAAATTTTTTTTTTCCAATATAAGAAAAACTATGCAAAAAAAGCATGAAATACCAAAATTCAGTGGCCGCTATAAAACTGCTTTTATTGCATAGAACTACAAACTTTTCCACATCCTTCGGCAATTATTTGAATAGTTTATTATTAATTAATCTGCTAATATAACAATAAATTATTAAAAAGTGAAAATAATTGAAATGATTAAAAAACATTGCTGGTTTATATCCTAAAGACGGATTCAAGACGTGAAAAAATCGAAAAATACAATGTTTCTTTGATAATTTCCTGTCCAGAAAAATTTCAGGTTTCCAATAACTTCCGGTGTATTACAATTTCAAAAAAATAATAAAATTTATGTATGCATAATAAAAACCATATTTCCGCCTTTTTGGGTTCGATTTCATGGACTACTTTTTTCGATCTATTTATATTTCAATACGAGCAATTTAAGCTGTTTATTTATTTATTTTTCCATTTCACATTCTTACTTCTATATACTTTCAATGAGGTACAAGATTTCATGCAAAAGTTTAAAAGGAATTTTTTTATATATTTAAAAAAAATTTTACCTTTTAAAAAAAGAAAGCTATCATTTAGAGAAAATTTTTGAAGGGACTCTTTTTGCTCTTCCGGCAATGAGCTGAAAATTCATGAGATATTTTGAGGAATAATATGTCATATAAATAGTATAGTATGCAGTTAGCTTGACAACAAGTCAGTTTGGTATTCATTGAAAATTTGAAAAGGAAAAAGTGGGTTATTTACCGGAAATGCTTAACGAATGAATGAGAAAAATGACGAAGAAGCCATGGCTATACCGATGATTTCGATCATAACAAATCAGCTTGACATTTCTGTGGAAATTTAAGAAAGAAAAATTAGCTAATCACTGAAATGTATAAGCAATAAATGACCGGACAGATAAATGGACAAAGTTTTCTACTGACGAACAATCCTCTGATTAAGCGGATTTATCGGAATGTTTACATATTATGTTTACACTTCAATGAAATTTTTAATAAGTTCGTTAACTTTTCTAAGGAAAAAAAAAAAAAACTGGACGAACTCTGAATCCATTTATTTACTGAATGTTTCCAGAACGCAAGCGTGAAATAGTTTCAAGTACAATTATAAAAAAACATTTTCAACAAATCATTTTAGTGATTGACATGTTAAAATAAGTTACCACTCTATTACTTCCCATTTTTTCCTTTTGAAATGAACCAATAAATGAAATAAAATTAAAAAAGGAAATAACAAAAATAAAAAAATAAAAAAACATTGCCTAGCCATTTTTCTACTTGATGGAAGGATGCATGTTAATTTTACTGCTTTCATACAGTAATAATTTTAACAAGTGAAATGGAGCCAAGGAGAATCACGGGGGGAGGGGGGAGGGGGGGGGGGGAAATGGGATAGAAAAAGTAAGAAGAAAGAAAGGTAAATGGAAGAAGCCTAATAGGTAAATGATAATTGTGCTTAATTGTAGTTAATGAAACTACGGAGGTGAAAGGCACCGTAGTTTTTATTGATTTTTCCGCAATATAATAAAGAAAAGCGAAGAAGACGAAGAACAAGTAAGAAGTAGGAAGATTTTGGATCAATGGCCTAAAGACAAAAGGATTTAAACGGGAGCGAAAAACATTCCGCAGCTTGCAAATAACAGTGGTGGTAGGTAGTGGTACACATTTGCGAGATCTTGATTTAATTTATTTACCAACTGTCTGGCTTGGCTCAGTCTCTTCCGGGATTTCACATCATGAAAATCCAAAATGCTTTTCCTCAAAGGTATGTCATCCGGACCACACTTCTACAGCGAAGCACAAAAAAACAATTACCATTATTTATGCGCGTAAATTACTACTGTTAGAGATGAAAAAAAAAAAAAAAAAAAAAAAAAAAAAGTAAAAAATAAGAATTGAAAATATTTTCAATGACAATAATGGAAGAAGGAAGGATAGCACATAAACTGGCATAGATACAAATGGAATATGAATAATTTGAAAAAAATTTGACCCTTTGAGACAAATGTAAGTCTTTTTACATGTTAGCTAGCCCAACAAAGAAAATTTATGATTCAGTTAAAACATTTTTTAAAAAATGCAATTTTTTTATGGCAAACATCTTGTTATCCAATTCATCAAATACTGTAGTTATTATCTTGCAGGATTTGGAAATTTCTTCCTTTTTATTGTCATAATAATTTTTGTTCCACACAGTTATTTTGCCTCAAGTGTTTATACCGCGGAACAATATAAAATTTGATAGTTACAATTGTTATAATTTGCACTTCTTTTTTCAATCAATCAAAGAGTTTATCATTTAGCTGTTAAGTGGTAAATTCTTAATTCATATCCTTTAAGGGAATTACTTAATCTCACCAGGTAATCTATTTGATTTTATGAAGAATTTGCAATTATTCAGGTATTGATAGTTTCAAATACTACTTAAATATAATTATGAATATCATTCTAATTGAGCACTACCTGATGATGCAGTAGGAAGGATGATTAAATTAGCAAGATAAAATTACGTTTTCACCTTAATAAATTGACATGTTGTTAGTACTAATGAGATATGGAATTTATTTTTTATTAGTTTTAGTCTTTTCCATTATAATGTGAAAGGATACTTCGAGAAGTTGGTTGTAAGCTGCATTAAATGACTAATGAAAATAGACGGATATGGATAGGATTTTATGAATAAAGACGTAAGTTATTTTTCTAGTTAGTTTTACTATTTTAATTAGGAAATGAAAAGAAAAGAGGGACAGACATTGCAGCAGAACTCTCTATTAATCATTTAATAAAGAATATAGAAAAAAAAAAAAGATTTTTTTTTTTAGACTTATTAAAATCAGTGTCACTTATAAGTTTTAAAGAAAAGAAAAACAATAAAAATTGCTGTGTAAATCAATGGAATTACTATTTAAAATACAATAGAACGAATAAAAAACGATGAAATAATAAGCAATAATTACTAATAATCGGTTAATCTAGGATATCAGATATTTCGATCAAAAGAGAAATATTACGAACATTTTGCTTCAAATAGCAACATGTGTTACTTAGTTGAATAGCATATTTATATTTGCATTACATTTCAATTTTGTTTTATTTTTAAACTGTAATAGCTCTAATTGTATCTCCTACTAGTTTCAAAATTTCGCAATTTAAATCTCAACTTTTTGCACACTAGTCAGAAAAACCTGAACAAGAAATATTCGTCAAAATTTTTCATCTGAATTATTGAGGAAAATTAAATAATAATGTAGATAAGTTCTGAACTCAAACATAATACTAAATTTTTTTTTTTGCTAAATGAAAATGATGATGAGCAATAAATAGAAATTTTGCAGAGTATTTTTGAAAAAAAAAAAAAAAAAAACATACTGTTTATGGTTTTTATCATTTGTCATTGTATCGCACACTAAACTTGTTACAAATCAACTAATTTTTATGCAAATTTGCGCTTCATTAAATCAATTTTGCACTCGGTTAATTTATACACTTTTCATAAGTTTTTCCTTCAACACCTCGAGACGATTGGACCTAATATTATATATGTATAATATTCGGCACGCAATAACTTTCGTGGTCCGCTTCACTTATCGGTTCTAAAATTAAATTTAGAAATATGCATTTAATACATAATAATACTTTAATAACACATCATATTCCTCACAACATTTCATCATTAATAGCAACTTCACAGAGGAAAAAAAAAGAAAGGAAAAAAACAGGAGAAGAAAGAAAAAGAAAAAAGAAAAGGAAAAGAAATTTGATTCAAGGACATTAACTGGCCTTGTTCCAAATGAAAAACCATTTTAGAAGCAAAGTTGCATAAGAAAATTAACTTAAGTTTTTTTTTTTTTTTCAGTCAAAAATTTCCATATACATTCCCAGTAGAACTGGTTTTAATTTTCAGAAATAAACAACGCATATTTTAATTGAAATTTGTTGCGAAACAAAAAAAAAAAAAAAAAATAGAAAATGTGACATTTTCCTCTTTTTTCCTTTTCTTTTTTTTTTCCTTTTTTTTTTGCTTCAATAATAGATGACGTGTCAAACAAAAAGGAAAAGCTAAATAATTAAGATATTTTGAAGAGAATTCAAAAATTCTTGAGGATTAGATTTCGTTGGTCCAGCTCAAATTACAAATTACACTTGAAATAATGGCGGAAATGATAGATCGAATGAATATATATGTTAATGAAAATTTTTTATTACCTATGAATTTCTAATTGACATTATTATTATTTTTTCTTTACCAAAATTCTTGCATTTTATAGCTCTAAGCAGAAAGTAAAGTGCTACGAATCAGGGAGGCTCTTTTGAAAGGAATTGATTGGAAAAACTTCACAGATTTGAACTAGCAATAAAATGCTTTAAATTTGAACATTAACTAAGTGTAACTGTTATTCGTCCGGAACATGAACCTGTTTCTTTCTCAAAAGTTCAAAATTTATTTTTGAATAGGACGAATGTAAAAATATTATATTACATTTGATGAACTTGAAATGATCGCTAAGTGTATATCAAACAATAAGTAACGAGCGAAAAAGACTCAAATTTTGATTGACAACCAGTAAATATCAACTCAGTAAGTTAAGTAAGAACAAACAAGTTGAAACATTTCGCTTTACCCACCCGCTCTTCCATTTATCAAACTCAAAAATGCCATTCAAACGAAATTCTTGCAAGTGTTAAAAAAGTGACATAAACACATAGTTCATAATATGAATGCACAAAGCTAAGACTGCAAAATTTTTAAATTTGAAATCGATATAATAGTTAGCAATCCACTTTCAATCTCCCTACTCCTCATTAAACTAATCAACAATTTATTCGACCAAACGGATGTTGTTCAACTGATCGTCTTGCTTTTTCGCTATTTCTACCGCAGTACATTATTATGTTGCATAAACTTTTGAAAATTTTTAATTTTTAAACACATTTTCTAGCCTTAGAAAAACTCAAAAATGATAATCTAAATTATTTTATTAATGTACAGTTTAAAATTCTACACTCAGAAGATTTATTTCACGGTTTGTATCTTAATTTATCCAATAAAAAGTTCGACTCGCTGAATGATTTAGCTTTAAATTTAACTTCCAACACCATTCTATACAAATTGTGCATTTATTGCTTTACAAAATTAAAATAATCACCGAGGATCCATCAGCGAATGAAGCGAATGGAGAAAAACGATAAAAGAAAGATAAGCAAAATGAATTTAAAATTTTGCTGCGCAAAAAATAGCAGAATTCATCGAATTTTCTTATAAGATAATGAACTCTTTTTCATTGTGCTTGAATAATGCATTATTGCGAAAATTAAGGAATAATTTAAAAAAAAAAAGTGATATTTTTACTTCAAATGAAAAAAAAAAAACGTGATATTTTACTTTAAATAATATTTGTTGTTTATTAATATTAATAGATTACTCTTTATTAATATTAATAAACTGCTTATTAATATGTGATAACAAAGGCGACGCTAAAATGGAACAGATGTACAAAAAATGAAATAAAATAAAATAAAAGAAAAAAAAAAAAAAAAACTTCAGGGATGAAGGAAACGATGAAATGTAAAAAGTAATCATCTTTATTGGGATGATAATTCCCACTTTTGTTTTTCACTTTTCATCTGTCCCGATTCTGCTTCATCTCTTTTTTCTTCACAATAATAAATAGCAAATATTGTTTAATGCAAAGTTTTTGAAAATTTCCGGAAAAGATAATTAAGAAATGTGAGAAAAAAAAAAAAAAAAAATTGGTTAACTATATGAAGCATACAATATTCGATGTTTGTAAATAGAGGTTTCATTGCATTTTAAACACTAGTACTTCTTTCTTCTGAAGTTAAAACAAAAGCAAAAAAAATAAATAAAAAAAAAAAACAGTGGAGTTTAAACGGCAGCTGGCAAAAGATCAAACAAATTTGTTTATGATTGATGCTTTAGTAACAATTCGCCGAAATTAGAGCCAATTCACAATAAAAAAAAAAAAAAAAAAAAAAAAATGGTAATAATTTTAACAATATGAGTGGTCTCATACATTTATTTTTTTAAAGTGGTGATTTGAAGTTATCACTACATAGAATGAAAAAATGATAAATTTTAAATCGTAAATTTATAAATTTCAAAAAAACTAAAAATCACATCTGCATCTTAGCACAACAAAGGTATTTTTTAGTCACGGGATGGTAATGCAATTTTTTGAGAGATTTCTCGCAATAGATTGTTCAAAATGTTAATGAGAATAATTTGTTAAAGCTAAATTGAACATCCGAAAAGAATAAACATACGAACAAATAAACGATGCATAACCTCCAGCGTATCCGATTTTTTTTAACTTTTTTTTTTTTTTTTTTTTTTTGCGTAAAAATGTAATCGATTGGCATTTGAAGACATGAAGAATAATAATAAAGGAAGAGCTGTGTTAGGAAATGATGAAATGTCACTCAGCCATGAAATTTTTGAAAATTTATATTGCAAAATGATTTCAAAGCATGCGGTTCTTTCAATGAAATTATCCATGAACAAATAAATGAGTGAATAAACAAATGAATATGTGCACAAATAAATTAAATATGTATTAGAATAAATATAGTATATAAAAAATATGATACAGCATAATAGTATATACTATATAAAATAAATTAGAATATATTATATATATATATATATATAAACTCTATGCATATTTATATAGAGTTTTACCAAAAGCACTACTAGCTGGTTGATGTATTTATGATGAAACAAATGATTATAACGGGAAAATTTTTGGTATCGATCATTTGGTTTTAGACTATGTGATGGTATAAGTCTCAAATGAATCTAGAAATCCCAAAGCACATAAAAGGATGCATTTCGATTTCAAGCAATCGATAGGATAAAATGAAGGCTTATTTTTTCTTTTTTCTTTTTTTGATAAAGCGTCATGGACTGAATATTTAATATTACCAAAGCGGTTATAAAAATTTGATAAGGTTAATATACTATTGATGATGTAAGTGTTATTCTAAAATGAACATTTCAAAATTACAAGATCTATGCGAGTCACAATAGTGCCATTTTATTACCAAAGAAATTAAATTAAATTTTTAAAGGAACGAAAGTAATCCGCTCCCTAAGTCACTACTGAATCATTTAAAATCTCTAAATAATTTCGAATTAAGCTATAAAAATTTGAAACTTTTTATACACGGAGGTTCCACTCGCCTAGTGATGATTGGAAAAGTTGGTGGAGGAATAGATTATCGCGTTGATCAAAGGGCCAAGCCCAAGCAAAACATTGTCTCGAGAGCAAAAAAAAAAAAAAAGAAAAAAAAAGATTGTAATTTTTCAATTGTGAAAATTAGAATGGCAGACAAATGTCAATGGAAAGTAAACTGACACACAAATATGGTGGAAGTAATCAGTGGGAGGAGTAGCGTAATCGAGATAGAAAATTCAACATATGGAATCGATATGTCATTTTTTTTCGGGAGACCGATGAAAGCTTATGTCTTAACTTATACAATATTGTCATTTTAATGATAAGATCATATTATCGCTAAATGTTAGAAGATGCAAATATCGGGATACTCTGGTAATTTTGTTAAATGATAAGAAATCATTTTAAGAATTCAAATTTTTATCGTCAGAGTCAGATTTTCCATAATTTCTAATTGTCTAATTGATTGCATAGAAAGAAAACTTGAAAATTTTTTTATGAATTGAAAGCAGCAATAGCTTTGCCAGAAAATTGGCAAGAACTGCTTCAGAAATGCTTCCTTACTGCTACTAACAGTGCTAGCACTGATGCAGGTTGTTGTGGATGTGCTATAGATGATAATGATGATAATAATATCAACTATTATCACTAGTAATTAACAGTTATTGTCGGTGCAATAAACATAATAATAATAATAATAATAATAATAATAATAATAATAATAATAATAATAATAAAATCAAGTGTCTTGTCTTGTGTGTCCAGCCTGTAAATAATGAAAATAATCATCAGTGATATGAAATATGAAGGAGAAAAAGATTAATGCTATTTTGTCGGTAATAGCAATTCAATCATAATACTAATGATAATAAAAAAATAATATAATACAGCTATAAATAGCTGATGATAACGCAGAAATAACACTAAATATTATTTAATTTAATTATACCCATTACAATTTCACCATTATTTCCTGATACCATTCAATCGAAATCGGTAATGAACTGTGCACCGGAATTACTTCTATTCCGTTTTCAGCCCTGACATCCGCTTAAAATTTGGTGGCAAGTAGTTATAAATGTCGGTGAATCTATTCATTCTTGAGTCGATCTCTGCGGTTTTTCCACTGGACGTATGTGTGTGTGTGTGTGTGTGTGTGTGTGTGTGCAGGTATCCAAAGGTGTGCACGTATGTGTTGCAGTTTATAGGACAATTGGAATGATGTCGGATTTGTTATCGACGTTCGGAAGAAGCCTTAAACTTGCTAGCATAAGTGTTTGATGAGTGTGAGTGCATGTGTGGAACTTTTGGTCTAAGGTCTAGTGATGAGGAGGAGTGCAGGTGAGGGAGAAGCATTAAGCAAGAGCGGAGTAGTAAGCTTTTAAAAGGTGGCAAGAGGTGGAGGAGGGAAGAGGAATGGATGTATTTTCGAGTTCTCGATGCTTTGGCGGATCGACAGGCTGACAAGAGAATGAATGGGCGATAAGGTGAACCGAACCGAACCGACTGATAGATTGGTATCGGTTGGTGGAACAAGCCTAGGGTGCTCAGTAATGAGCCTAGCAAGGGGGCTGAGGTAAACTTCAGAGTGATGGATGGCTGAATAAGATTTATCACAGCAGAATGGAGCCAGAATAAAGTTGGGCTGTACGGCTTCGGACTTTCCGGCTTCCCAGCCCTTTTCAGCAATCTCGAAAATAGAAACTTTTCTGTTTCTTTCTTTAAATGGACACCTTGCCAGTTCGTCCTCTCTCTCTCCGTTGCTCATTACATGAACCCTGTCCTCCCGGGATATCCCATGTCTTCAACTTTCTTTCCTATCCTCAACCATCGTCTTTTCACTTTCAATTTTGTCGCTTTCGTTTTGTCTTCTTTTTCCACCAATTTGCATTTGCCAAACTATTATCCTTATTATCGTATAAACGTTTTGCACTTTACCTTCCTTCCTTTTTCTTTCTCTTTCTCCTTCTTTCTTTTCTCCTCTCTCTTCCTCCCCCACAATTACGCCACTTCTTTTGCCCATTTAAATGAGAAATTAGAAAACCTTCTAGGACAGCTTTTATTTTAAATATTTCAGAAATTCCTGTGTGGAATTTCATCCAGGATTCCGGAACATCAACCAAAGGATGACCTGCGCAGGTTTCCGGAATACCGTAGTTGGAAGATGACATGTAGGTTTCCGGAATAACGTGAGCGAAAGATAGCATGTTGAGGTAATGAAAGTTCTTTATTTTTTAAAATTGGGCCGAAAACATGACATTTATATTATATTTTGATTATTTTTTTTCCTAATAAGCCTCCCTCTTCCTTTTTCATCAATTCACAAAAAAAAAAAAAAAAGGAAAAAAAAAGCAAATCAAAGATGATAGATGTAACACAAAAAATTAATGGTAATCAATTCTGAACAGAACGCAAATTGGCCCAAATATTCTTGCCCAAAGCGACCAAGACTTTTTGGTTATTTAGCTAGGCTGCAAATCTATGACGCGAAAACAAAAGAAGCAAAATATATTTAGTTCAATAAAAAAAAAAGAAATTATTGTTCAAAAATCGATTCTAATTAACACTTCAAAAAAATTGTCATATCCTGTTGACAGCAAACATTTTGTCTTTGCTTAATGTAAACAAACAAATTAGAAGACTAATTAATGATATCATAGTGTTAGTTTTATTCTTTATTTTTTTCTTAAACTTTCAATTGTGGTCTATGGACGATAGACTGACGAAGGGCTTGATTGATGAGTTGTTTCAAGGTATTTTTTTTTTTCGAAAAAGTTTTTGATATGATTAGAAAAAATTTTTTTTAGTTTTTCTTATAATGATTTATCGAAACTATGAGCACATTAAATAAATTGCAGCCGATTTCATTATCAGTCTTTATTACTTTTGCAGTACCGATCCCGTAGCTATGCTTTCGGATGAAACAGCACACCGAAATAAACTTCCTGGATAATCACGGCTTTCCTGATTAGATGAGCGAATTGAGGAAAGGAGGCGATGCAAAAATCAAATAAATAGAACAAACTTTGGGTTTTTTTTTTTTTTATGATGATAAAACTTGTTAAAAATATTCCATAAAGAAAAATATATCAAAATTTTTTGCTGGAAAGAAAAAAAAAACTGTGCTTACTCTATAAAATAAAATTAAATAAAAAAGTATTTTATTAAAAATGAAAGTTCTTGTTTATAGAATAATAAATGATAAGCTAATGAATGAAAAATTCTGATCAAAAAATTTGACAGATGTTATTAAACAAATATTCATTAAAAAAAAAGTTTTTTATTAACCGTAAATTGTTAGTTGAGCTGATGGTAAAAATAAGAAATGTGATGATGATTGGAAATTATGTAGTTTTTTTTCCCGAAGAAATATATCCAAGTTGAAGTAAGATAATTTTTTTTTTAAGTTCTTATAGCTTTTGCTATTCACTTCATTCATTTTAGAAAGTTCCATTCTTTCCTTTTTTCTTGTCTAAATTCTTGCTTCCATTCTCGAATAAACTGCCTTTCCCCTGTTCACATGAAAAAAAAAAAAAAAAAGAAATTGAAAAAGTGACAGTAGAAATGAAGTGTGAATAGAAATTTCCTCATGACTAAACCAAAATTTCTTCAATTTATTCATTGGAGTTAGATGATATTTCTTATTTTTTTTTCCCCTCCCTCATTTTTTCTTTTTATTTGTTTATTTATTTTTTCTTGTTTTTAATCAAATGAATAGAAAAAGCATCGTCTATCAAATAGTAGTTGTATAATTTTTATAGCTATTAAGGTAAATGAGTGGTGTGTATATATTTAATTTTGTTGGAGTGAAAACGATTGAATTAGCAAATAAATTGAGCCCATCCCAAAAATTATTTGAATTATAAGCACTTAAATTTGCCCAATCTCTATCACCTTTCAACAAGATCGTAGTAGTTATTGGGAAAAGAAATGTAAAGAAGAATTGAAGTACGTTAACAGCAAACAGGCTTTTGGATTATTTCAAATTGTACGAGATATTTTGTTTGTTGTTTTGGATGATGTGTAAAATGAGGTTAAAGATCCTCAGGGAAGTGAAATTCGATCATAGTTACGGATTTAATAGCTTTTCTTTCTTTTATTGTTTTAATGTTGATTACAAATGATGTAATTTTTAACAATCATATATCATTTTATGTGAACAAAACACAATTAATCATTGTTCGTAACTGCAAGTAACTAATTAAAATTACTTTTTTTTTTTTTGTCCTTATTTTTTTTTTTTTTTTACATATATTGCTAATTTGAAAATTTTCTTAAAGTTATAAAAGTTGTGTTTAGAATACATCTCTTCATGTTAGTTCAGCTGCTTTCTAAAATTTGATTAATTTATAATTTTAGATTTGCTTAAGGCCCGGCAAGGTTTTTTTTTTTTCCTTGTAACCTATTTTCATTGTATAATTATTTCATCGAAAATTAAGGAAAAAAGGACAAATAGATTTGTTTTGATCCTACAACAAGTCCATTTCTTGCAAAATTTAATCCAAAATTCAATTAGGAAATAATAGGTGAAACTAATTCTGACTGCTTTATATCAGAAACCTCATTTAAAAAAAAAAAAAAGAGCTAGTCTTCAAAAAATTTATTTTGCCATCAAAATACAGGAGTAGCTTATTTGAAATTTATACATTTCGATGATGTGCAGAAAAATAACATCACGTATTAGTATTTTTGTTAAAAATTCAAAGAAAATTTCGGAAAAAAAGGGAAGAAGTATTTCTGAAGACAACTGATGTTGATTGAGAAAATATTTAAATAAAATCAAATAGATTCCATAAAATACTGAATCCATCAAAGGTTCGTTAAAAGCCTATCTTTTCTTTGAATGCGAAGAAAATCGTCTCGGATAGCTAAACCTGTCTTTTTTTCAGAAAAAAAAATTTTTTTTTTTTTTCACGAAAGTAGGGGAGAAAAACATTAAAAAAAAAAAAAAGTGGTTTTCAAATCATGAAATTGCGCCATCTAATAACCTGAAGCTGTTTGAATTACATGGAAATAATTAAAAGATCAAGTAACATTGGCTAAAATCATTGGAAATAAAAATTACGACTTTTTAGAAGTAGGACGAACGGAATCAAATGGAAATGATACTGATTTAATATTCTTTACTTCTAAACTGCTTAAAAAAAAAAAAAAAAAAAAAAAAAAAGAAAAAGAAAAAGAAGAAAAGAAAACGGAGAATAAACTTTTGGTTCAAAGCATAAAAGTTAAAAAACTACCAAAAATTTTTTTTCTTGGTTTTGAAAGTTTATGAGCACAGAAACTTGGCTTGGCATTTGTCTTATGCTTCTAAGACAATGATTATTTCAATCAATTTAGCCATTTATAATGTCAGTCATTAGTAAGGAATACACAAATTACACTAATCATTCATCTACTTCTGTTTTTGCTTTTAAATTAATTGATAAATTATAACTACTTGCATTGACATGTATGCTCGCTGAAATATTTGGATGTTTCTGCAAACAAGTTGTGTATCCTTTAACAGATTTAAAATGCAAACAGTTGTTTTTATTAACGAGTTAATTATTCATTTTTTTAAATTTGAATATTTAAGTAAAAGGTTATCAAGCCATGTATTCATAAATCCGAGTTAAATAAGTTTTCAAAATAATCAAAATCTATGTTCACTTAAAAAGATGACTGTTAATTCGGAGAGCCTAATAGGCAATATTCAATATGGCTTTAGATGAAAGTAAATGGAAAGAAAAAATCCGCAGTAAAGGTAATCTTTCAGCAATGATCACTATCACATAAGCAATACATTATTTTAATAAATATCTAGTTTATTAATTAATGATTTGAAAAGATACACATATATAAATTAATTTATTCAAATTTTTTTTTTTGATTTTTATTTAATGAATTATCACCCAACATGCGGTTTCTAATTAATTCACATTTTTATTGAATAAAAAGGATTTCAACTGTTTTCAACATAAGCATGCTTAAATTATGTTAAACAAAGCCATTTTGCTAAATTCACATCACTTTCTAACATTGCTTACTTCAAGACTTCATTTTTCTCTATGCTTAAAATGTTTCACTTGTTGCAAAAAGGAAAAAAAAAATGGAAATTTTGAAACAAAAAAAATTTTTTTTTTTTTTTGAAAGAGAGATCAGTTAAATGCTGATTGGCGAAAAAAAAAAAAAAAAAAGATAAGATAATATGCTGTGCTGGTCACTGAACGTTAGTTTAGTACAGCATATGATTAAAATATTTTAAATAAAATTAAAAAATATTTGATAAATTCAAGCAATCATTCTGTCATTTTATTCTCAAAAAGAATGATTCATTGTTTTATTTTATTTTTATTTGTTTACTTGTTTTTTTTCTTGAAGAACTTTACCAAATTGGAATTGATTTGTTCAATTAAATTTATATTATTACACTTTTTTGCACTTCTTATAATTTCATTGTGTTATCAAATATTCTTATTAAGCAGATAGAAAGGAGAGAAAAACATTAAGCTCAATGGAAATAAACAACCGAAAGATTTTTTAAATAAATATTCACAATTAAAAATCGTTAATTTTCAGAAAAATGAAACGGAATCATTCCAATAGCAAGCTAAAATTGTTTTTTTCTTTACGTTTTTCTTTTCCCCTTTTTTTATCTGCTTAGGAATATGTTCGTGAGGAGAGAGAGAGAGAGAAAAAAAAAGAATGATGATAAAAAAATGATAGAAGCTTTTACTGTTTGATCATTTGGCGTGGAATTCCCGATCCTGACAGGGTGAAATGAATTTCCTGTCAGTTACAGAAATTTTCAATTATGGATACTACTATTCAATGGGTAGAGAAGGAGGAAGACAAAAAGATGAAGGTGAAGTTTGATTTTTAAAATCACTGAAATTTCGAGCAATAAAAAAAAAATGATTTATAGAAAGTTTTTTTATTTTCTCTGGCAAAAAGTTGTTAAATTGCAGTATACGAAATTCATATCACTACGAAATACTTCATAAAATACTTTCTGCTTGGAACAATCTCGAGTAGAATACCATCAATTAAATACTAAATTTGAGTACCAAATTATCAAATTTATCCATGGATTTTAAATGCTAAAAAGTCAAACTCATGTGCTGGAAAGTTTTAAATAATACTGAGAGAATGCTTGCTGCATTAAACATCAGACAACACTGGCAAATTTGCTAATTTAAAAACCAAACTACTGTCATCAGTTAAATCTAATTAATTTCCAGTTATAAAAATTAAAGTAATTCTTGACCCTACAAATGGCAGTTTTTTTGTTTCTGTGTTTCCCTTTTCATATTTGCACAATAATTTCTTATGGTAATTTTACTTGCTAATAAAATTTAAGAGAAAAACAATAATTAAACCATAAATGGAAAGGAAAAAAAAAAAAAAAAAAAAAAAGCTAATAGTTTAGCAGGAGAAAGAAAGATTAAGAAAAAAAAAAAAAAATAATCAAAATTAGAAGTGCTTTTCTTCAGGCAGGAGAATATATCGAAGCAAGAGAACGATAAAATTGAAAGATATATATATATATATATATATATATGTGGCATACATAGTCTATGTAGGTTGTAGTATACTGCTGAAAACTAGGGCCTTGAAGAGGATCTAACTTGAAGATGAACGAACTAAAAGGATGCTATCAGAAATCCACGAAATGCAGCTAACAACGGCAAACGTTCGATAATAGCCTATAAACATTGACTCATTCTAAGTTGCCATTAATGATTATACATACTTGAAAAAGTTTTTTTTTTTTTTTTTTTTTTTCCTTTTTCACAGTCTTTTCTATTTTAAATGAACGGATAGATGAAAGATAATGAGATTGTCACTTCAAATGGGGATTCATGAAATATGCATACTGCACAGTAACAGATTAAAAGCTTACAACAATTAACAGTATAATAATCATGATGATGATACTTTATCATTCTTTTTTAATTTGTATTTTATTATATTTTACTGTTTTTTTCAATTCGTTTTGTTTTGAAGTATGCCGATTTAATGTTAGAAATGTCAGCATTCTCGGGAAATTTCGTCATTTCCACTAATGACAAGTAAAATCAGTGAAACGTCATTGATTTAAGCATAACAAAAGACTGAAAGTGGAATAAAATAAAAATTCTAACAAAGAATTGATGAGCCGACAAGTTTCAGGACAGTCGATATGTCGCAGCGGTCAGTAATAAATCTATAATTTAAAGCATGCAAGAATGATGGATCTAGAATTCATAGTCCCGTATAACAGAGACTAGGTAGGGTTCATTAACCATTATCGGACAAGAACAGAAGTTAGTCTTGCAAATGATAAAATGAACAAGTGTTAGGCTATGTGAGAAATTGTTGTAAATAATCGTACAAGTTAAAGTTTTAATAAGAACTGAAAAAAAAAAAAAAAAAAAAAAACCGAAGAAAGTATTTCTTAAGTCTAAAAAGTGCAAATCAAAATAACACTACGATATCTCATACGTCTCAAACATAATATAAATATTATTACATTGGGTTACGAAAGTTACGGAAAATTCAATTAAAACAAGTTATTTGATTGTTACCGATCAAGAGAGTTTTCAATAATTTACCTTAAGAACAAGAAAGATCTTTTGGTTTTATCTCTATCAGTAATTTTTATAAGTTTTATCGTTTTTTTTTTTTTTGTTACTTTAGAATCTCAAGTAATGATATGCCAAGCAAACAATGGAACAGTAAAGAAAGCAGTACTTGGAATAATAGTAGCATCCGAGATAAAATCGAAATCTTCTATTAAGCTCATCCTAAAAATATTATGTTACTTTTTAGAATATATAAATAGCTGTATTATAAATCAATTCATTTATGATCTGCAATTTAAAATCCTGTATAATCTTGTTCATCGTTAGTGTAATCTGTCTTTCTCTAATTATAGTTTTTTTAATTAGCTTATTTATTTCAGTATTCTTACATGCGTTCTGTTAAAGGAAAAAAAGAAAACGCAAACACCTGCTTTTTCATGTACTCTTCATCACCTTTATTTTAAGCATATATTTTACAAATTCAAACTTTTCGCAGTCGTACCGAATTTGAAGTTTAAAGAAAAAAAATTTTTAAAAGATATAATTACCTTTTAAAAGTCGGAATTCTTCTAAACACCTTCAACTCAATTTTACGCTTCTTGCATAAATTTTTTTTTTTTTTTTTTCGAAATTGACGTTTATCTCACTAATTTTAACCCATTGACTTTTCATTTCTTACACAGTCTTCTCACATGTATTTATTTGTTTATTTCTAATAAATGATTAAACTTTTAAACATTTTATTTACATTTTTGCACAAAATTTACAACAAAGAATAAAAAATGAAAAATGCTAAACGTAAATATAGAACAACATTACTCGTAAATATTTCATTTCAAATAAATCGAAAATGATGACACAGATAAAGCTCTTCAGTAAGAAAATTACATTTTTAAAGAAGACAAACTCATGTTTCATTATAGTTAGTTTCCTCTTCGATTTTCTTCGAATATTTAAAAGTAATTTTTTTTTTTTTATAGTTGAGTATTTTAAATTTCAAGAATCAAGGAAATTATCCACCACTGCAATATAGTATATTTTCACAGTGAAGATGGGAAAGAGTTCGAAAAGAAAATTAGTAAATTTTGTCAGGAGATTCGTGGAAAGTTTCTGAATAAAGGAAGGATTGAAAGAAATTTTTTTTTTTTTCTTTTTTTGTTGACTTACGACACAAGGAGAAAGCTTTAAAAGCCATAATTTTAAATATGTTCAAAAATAAGTGCACTTTTGGCAAAATCAAAAACTTACATTGAATATCAAGGCAATTATAAGCTCGCTGCTCCAAAAAAAAAAAAAAAAAAAGAAAAGAAAAAAAAAAAGAAAGGTTTTAAATTTAATATAGAATTTAGAAGTCGAAAAGGAAGTAAAAATATAATAGCAAGCAAGAGTGAAGTTTGTCAAGAAAAAAAAATTAAGCAAAGTTTCCAGCCTTAATTCCAAAAATCCCATTTTTATTCAGGACGTTACCTATAAATAATGCATAAACGACTAGATAATCACTTTAAAAATGTTACGAATGAAATAAACTGCAAAAACAACATTCTACATGTTATAAATTTGCTTATTTCGGTATTTTTAAAAATATGCCCTAATCAATTTACGAGACCACCAATTTCAATCTACACGAAATATTAAAATTCAAAGAGTGGGACAAAATTTAATTTTATGAAAAAAATTCTTCATCACCATCGGTTTATTTTTCAAGGTTCCATTTATCCAAAATTTTAAAAATTCCCGTATTTGTTTGAGCAAAATTTCGAAAATTTACCGATAAAAGCACATATAATCAATGCACAAAGATGGAAGAAAAAAAAAAAAGGAGATAGATGCACACTTTTTCGTTCATTTTTGGTTTGATTTGGACGAAGAAACAAATAAATTCTGAAATTGAAATTAGAATTCATTAACGATATCTTTTGTTTTCTCCAAAAATTGTGCATCTAATCGAAAGAGTGATGAATTAGATCAAATATTTATAACATTCAAACACATTCACACTTACATAAATATGTGAAAAAAGACTAAGCTCATCGTATGTAAACAGAAAAAAAAAAAAAAAAGAAAATTTAATTTTTTTCTTTTATAAAAATGAAGAAAATTTGCCATGATAAATATTAGAAGAAAATTAGCAAACTGTTTTTCTCGATGGCTTAATGGCTGATGTCATTTATGTGAATCTCATCGAAAAAATTTTTCATAAGAGTCAGATTATCTAGATTATTATGTGATGTGATGCTTTTTCCTGTTATAGTGATAGCCAAGACAGAAGTCAACTAATAGAAATTTGAATGACGAAAACTTTTCGATTTCGGAAAAATGAAATTTCAGCCAAATTTTTGACCTCCTTTGGTATCAACCCATTTTAAAGTCAGACTAAAACGAAACTAAAATTAAAACATAAGCTGCACCCACGATAATCAAATCAGTTTCCAATCTTCACGATAAATTATCATATAAAAGAAAAGAAAAAAAAAAAACAATTAGTTGCTGGCTATTCTTTGCAAACATCTATAATGCTAGAAGCCATTTCATAATCAATAATCCAAAAAATTTGGGAAAAAACATTCTCTGTAAAGAATTACCTAAATCATCTATTTATCAAAACTATCCTGAAATTTTTTTTTTTTTTTTTTAACAACTAAGATTAATTTATATCAGTAAACTAAGAACTGAAGCAGGATAAACAATTTTTAATATATATATATATATAAATTGGAAAAATATATATATAATAAAAAGTGTCCAAGTTTCAGTAGCTGAAGAAAAAGAAAGAAACAGGTTCGATTACATAAAATGAAAACCTAACACTGTACAATAAAAGAATAAAATGCTTTATTTTGCGGAATATATAACTTATTATTATGCATTGTAATCTTTGGAATAATCACCTTTTTTGTATATTACCAATGGTAAGGAAAGGTTTTTGCTGTCTATCAAAATTATCAATTCGGCCGTATGCTACTGACACTGGATTATAGCAGTATGCTGATCGGCCTTTTAACGTATTTTGGTCCATTTCAACTTCAGTATTATCTGTTTTACTATGTACCCATTTGGGTGAACTTATGTAATCATCTTTTAAACGATAGTTTGTATCGCCACCATTTGTACGCCGAATAGGTGTCGGACGTGTACTAATTTCATTTATTATTCTAAAAATAAAAGAATTTGGAAGATAATTTTCTTGGAATTATAAGGAATTTTTAGATTTCTTAAAAAGTCTTGTTTAAATTTTCCTTTACTCTTTAAATCTAGCTATCAACATTCTTCAACCATTCATTCATTACCTTCTATATTTAGTTAACCTGCTGATATTTCAGTAATGAAATCTTTATCTACAAGCTTTCTTCATTTTTTTCATTCCTTCTTTTCCCCAACCACTGGGGACAGAAATCTCAGTACTAATAAATTTATTACTTTTGTTTTAAATTAGTTTGATAAGTTGAAAGTATTAAATTTAGACAATTTGATCGGTGGTAAATTAGAACAATACAAACTTACTTTTGTAATTTCTTATCCGGTGTAGCAAACTGTGGATAGTACGTTGTTGCTGCTGAATTGACCGTATACCGATCGCAAGGTGAATTATTCGGCATTAGTTGCTGCCGTTCCGAAGGTAATGTTGGAGCTTTAGGAGGTGGAAGATTCGGAGGTGGAGGCCTCAACGAAAATGAATACCGGGTGCTTGTGATACCTTGAGCAGTTTCATTGTTTTTAGTAGCCTGATAGTTCTTCCGTAAGAAATGAACAGCATAAGTAATCAGCGTAAATACAACAATCAGCAACAAAAGACCACCATAAAAGTACAGATTCGATAGCACACCATGATCTGATCCTGGTAAATATTTCATTTCTTTTCTTGACACTATGTATGCATTTCTTGGCCCGTTTATTTATACCTTGCCATATTAGCATTAATTAATTATTTAGTAGATATTAATAAGCATCTTGAAATTTAAAATAAAATTTTGGAAAAATCTGAAGACTAACTTGCGACAACATGAAGATATGCTGAACGATAAGCAATATCACCGTGCGCATTTGTCACAACACAAAGATAAGTACCGGAATGCTCATACCGTACATTTGGGATGATCAACCGGTTTAGACTCACACCATCTGATAGCTCAGCACTTGTTTCCGGCTTTTCCAGCAGCAAAAGGTGCATGTTGTTTGCATGAATTAGTGTTGCATTTGCATTCGTTTGACGAATTGCATTCGGATCTTCCACCCGTTTCAGCCACTATAATTAATATGGATGCCACTGCTCATTGTGACACAACGTCCATAAATTCTTGTACCGTGTAAAAGGGTCAGAATGGCAATTTATTTTTTCTTTCGCTTGTTCGGTTATCAGTGACCTTACGTTGGTTTCAAATTTATTACTCAATTTAGATGTAAAGTCTTCATGACCGAAAAAAATGATACTCACTGCACGTGCTAACACCGGTTCTGATAACAATATCACTTACACCAAAATATAATGATAGATCAAAATATTAGAATATGAGAATCTGAACCGGCATCATTTAAGTACCAATATCACTATTTCAGTTTTAGTAGCAGACGATAGCTAGTTGATAACAGTAATAAAATCAGCTTAACTGAGTTAAAAATGACTGACCTACACGTAGAAATAATGATAATACCTTAATAAGTGGCTGTTGCTGATTCTTTACCTTACATTGAAATTGAGCAGTACGACCAATTCGGACAGTATTATTGAAGGGTTCATCAATGATCGGATAGAGATGTCCTTTGGTCTGATCAATGAACCAACTTTCCCCATCCAAGCCTTCGAAGAAATTTTCCACATAAACTTGAAATGCTGCTTCGATGCTACCATGTTCGTTCTCTAATTTACAGACATATTTACCACCTTCGCTAGGTTGCACATCGCTTAGATAAAGTATCGCCGAGGAATAATGATACGTAATTTCTGAAATTTTGAAAATTGTCATAAGGAAAAAACAATTCTTTTGGGAAAGTTTGTTTCTAAAAAAAAAAAATCTAAAATAATTATCATTTTCTCAAGTTTTCAAATGATAATTTAAGCATAAAATTCCAAAGACTAATCACTCAACATGACAAATACATCATTCCTATGCAATACCTCGGTCTAATGCCTTGCCATCTCGTAGCCAAGTGATATTTGGCAGCGGGTTTCCTTTTGCAGGACATTTGAGCAATAAAGCGCCACCGATTGTTATTCTTACAGGATTCAACATCCAACTTCGAATTTCTGTTTCGTTCTTCCATACAGGTGGAGAAGCTATAAATCATTTTCTTCAAACGGACAATTCAAAGTCAGAAAATTTCGGACATACTCTGCAGTTGTACTTGTTTTATTTCATGAAATTCAATAAAAATACCAAAAATTGTAAGTAAACAACAATAGGTAAACAAAACCAAAATATTTCGTTTATTTTTGGCTTGAAATTATTTCTGCACTGCACCGGAAATTTTACTTATTTTCTATTTCTGCAGTAAACAGTAATTTCAGTCTGCACTTTTTGGATTGTATCTTTTTGAAGCTCACAAATTTCACCAACTGACTCAACTTAAATGCCAAAACTCCAAAGGAAAGTTTCCTTTTTGTTCTGCTTGTCCAGTCAAGAAATGCTTTCATTTATTATTTCAACATTATAATAAAATGATGAATCTCTTCTTTTTTCAATCTCTTAAAGTATTTTCGCAGATTTCATCAACCTGTATCATCTTTTGAAAGCAATAAACTCTCAATCACTGTTTCAATTGTCAGCTATCTACAGATTTTCTCATTCTCTGCTTATCTCTCGAATTGCCTTTATCATTTCCTGTCTTTTCAGTTCCAAATAAAAGTTAAGTCAAAATGACTGTCAATTCTTCCTAAATTCAACAGAAAATTTCATTTTTTCATGATAATAATCTGTAACTTTTTAAATACAATCAAAATTTTCAAATTTTGATCTGAAATATGACTAAATTGGAAATCATTTTAATTCAGCAACAAAAAAAAAATTACCGTTGGCCGTAAGTGTAATTGTGCTGTCAGTATTGTGCTCATTTTCAACACTTGGATCGTAAAAAGTTACAGTAAAATTCAGCTCACGATGTCCAAACCCATTAACCACTTGGCACTGATATATTCCACCATCAGCTAGTTGTGGATTTCGAATTTTTAACTCACGATCTGATCGAGCCAATTTGAAGCGATTGTTGAAGTCAAAACCGATCTTTAGAGATATCCGATATTTTCATCATCATTAAGACATTTTATAAACAAAACTCCAGCACAAATAATTTCAAATCTTCCTCTCATTGTAATATTATTTTGGTATTATGGCGAATGATATCCAATAATATTCAAACTACAGATCCAGCTAACTGAGTTCATCCATTTAATAAAACAAACATCAAGCTTTTATCAGATTTGAAGTTTTAAATCTTTACTGCAGAAAAATAATACACTAGTCGTTTAGGTTTATTCTAACAGAAGAACCCAAAAAATTAATGAATAGTTAATTTTCATCAAATGTAAAAAATCCATAAGAAACTGAAACAAAATAATGCAATAATTAAACGATACTGTTTTGAAAATGATGTAATGATAATTTTTGGGAAAGACGATGATAGAGAGATATGGAAGAAATATGAACTAAAATATATGTATATGATTAAGTAGCAAATTCGTTCTTTTGAAATATTCAATTTTGGATGATTAAAAGTTTCTCTTCAAATTTATAGAAATGATTTCTTTTTTTTTTTTTTTTTTATATCCTAGAAAAGGATATGTTGGTAAGAGCCAAGTGCTTTCTCGATGTAATTTACCTAAATCCCTTTCTCGAACTATCTCGATTTTTTTAATTATTGGCGATCATATGGTAGTGTTAAACTATCTTACATAAAACTGTAATTTTTCTTTACAACATTTTTATTAGAGTGTGAGACATGAAGTTTTACAATTTAGCAGTTATAATTTAAAATTTTATATATCTCACAATAAAATATGTTTCTCTTTTTTTCTCTGTTGGATAAAACTTGAATGCATGCTTATATTAATGCAGCAGAATAAGCATTCCTCGAAGTATATGATTAGTTCATAGTTCAGGAAATAGCGGGATAGTTGGTGAGGTGTAGAGTGATAAAGCTTATGGGAGAGGAAGAAAAGAGGAATGAAAAGAAGGAAGCAGAAGAAAAATTTCCGGGAATGATTGATAAGGTTTGAAATGTATTATCAATGCTATTTCAATCAAGCGTGCTAGCAATGCATAGCTACGGAAGCATCTGAAAATTGTTTCACAAAAACTTAACCAATGTTGCTTCCAACATTTTTCGAAAGAAAGGGTTCACTTCTAGTGAAATTTGTTTGAAATGTTAAAATGTTAGACTGATCCTTAAATCAATAAAATATTAACTTTCAAACATTTAGAAATAATAAAGTTAATTTTATCTCTTAACTATGAGAACAAATAAATATACTGTGATTTAATGAAGGATATTTTCAGGATGAATTCCATTTTTTTTTTTTTTTTCTTCGTTTCAAATAATTTACAATATATATATTTCTATGAAAGTTACATTACTGTTCATAAACCTTCCAATCAAAGAAATCATTATGAGAAAAAGGTTAAATTTTGATAATATCTGATTATTTCGAATGAATTTAATAGTAATATTTCATAGCTGAATAAATGCTTGATAACATATTTTAATATCGACATTTTTAACAAATATTTTAAGAAAAAAGAAAAACATACAAAGAGAGAGAGAGAGAGAGAGAGAGAGGGAGAGAAAAAGAGGGAGAGGGAGCAGGTACGGTTGAACTTACTGGCTCATCGTTCTTCTTCCACTGAATCATCAAAAGGTCATCGTTCTTCTCTTTGACAGGACATATCAGTCGAAATTGCTTCGTTCCAATTGGAACACGAAATTCTGTCTGTGATGGTATAGATAAATCTGGTGGTGCTGCAATTTCTTTTTTTGTTTAAATTATTAGGAAAAAAAAACAAAACAAAACAAAACGTGAAAAACAGAGAATTTTCCCATTTCGAGTTATTGAGGAATAAAGATAATTGATAAATAAATAAATGATAAGATAATATTGAGTAGAGATAACTGAGTTACACTTTGATATCATCGTAAAAATTGAATGGATATACAAATGATATGCAAATTAAAACTTTCATATCATTATTTTAACTGTAAGAGAGAGAAATCGGCGAATAAATTTAACGACAATATATATATATATATATATATCTATAGATGGCTTACTTTCTCAAATGGAATTTATTGTAATTTTAGAATTTGCTTTTTTCTTTTCTCTCTCTCTCTCTCTCTCTCTCTCTCTTTCCCTCTCTTTCGTAATTTTGCATCAAATTTATCCGCAATTTCGATGAGTTTAAACGATGGCGGGAGGATGGAGAGTGGAAAACGGAACGATTGAAAGATAATGGAGGAAAAAAAGTTTTGAACCTCTAAATGAGCATGTATATATTGGACAACTTTACAATACAGTAAATTCTTTATTGCCAATACAATGTGAGTCATCATGTTTGTTTGCAAGTTTTTAATTCCAAACTTGTTCTTTTTTTTTTGGAAAAAAATTCCTCGAATACTTCATTTTTCAAATATTTTCCCTTGCTGATCTGTCGCCTTTCCTCCTTTCACTCCCGTCATCCTCTTCGCATTTCTTATCCCTCTCGTTTAATGTAAAGCAGTGTGACGTTTTACGGAGATGATTTTGCGGACATGTCAATCTTCTCTACCTCTTCTTTGTCGTCATACTGGTGACACAAGCTGTTAGGGGACACTGAAGGACAAGAGCGGGAGCGGGAGAAGGTGGGAGGGGGGGGGGGATTTGAGTACGAGAGACAGAGGACAGAGGACAAGGGGACAAGAGAGAAGAGAACTGAGTAGTCAGTCCGTCAAACGAAGAAATCAGATTCGTAATGACACTATCAAAATGGACGATCTTCTCGAATACTGGCCAGTTTGAGGAGCCAGGAAGGTTCTGGCTCTTTTCTGGCTTCCAATAATTTACTTCATTCCTTTGTTAATCGACAAGATTAAAATGTCAATATTAGCCAATTTTGAAAAGAAACGGAGATAGAGGGACAGACACATAGAGAGAGAGAGAGAGAGAGAGAGAGAGAAAATAAGTTTGAATGCAATGTACTGCATCGTCCACCATATTTTATTTCACCATATTTTTGAATTCAACCCATTCCTTTGCTCTTATCAGAAAGAACTGTCAAACTTTAGACATACATATATTCACACACAGACAGACATCCTATCCTCCCTTCTCCTCCCTCCTCTACCTTTCCGGGTTGATACCCACCTATTAATTAACCTTTGAATAATTAATAGTCGGAAAAAGTAGCACTTGATAGAACTGAGCTATGTATCATTCACTTAAAATAAATTTTTTCTCAAGACATAAATCAAAAATAGAAAAACAAACAATGTCATTACAGAATGAATGATGTTTCTCAATTTGAATATGATATGTTACTACTGCTGTTGTTTTAACTAACATTTTTCTAAAAATGAATTCATTACAAAAAAAAGGGAAAAAAAAAAATGGAAAATAAAACGGAGGAAAGTATCAACAACTTAAACATTTAAACGGCAGCCAAATTGTTTATCACATATGAAACGACTGGTATATTGAGTTTTTTTTTTTTTTGAGATAATTAAAACCAATGCACCATAGATTAATGGATCAAATTTAATTATCTACAATATCTAATTAAAATTTCCAATTCCCCTAAGTTTTTTCTTTTTATCGTAACAATTGTTTGAAAAATCTGAACAATTGAATTGACTTCATCATGTCCTTCTGTCTCTTTTTGTATGCTAAGTTGATTTGACATAAAACGGAGATTTTATTTCCTCCTTTTTTCCCCTTCTTTTTTTTTTTTTTTTTTTTTTCGCAAATAATTTCATTGAGGCGGTATTGTTCAAAGGGTAGCGGTTTTCAGTAAAAATTCATATTCATTCTTTTTTTTTTTTTTTTTTTCTCCTCTATCATCATATTGTTGATGATGGACAATTTTTTCTTTTTGTTTGTTAAATTATCACATTTTACAGTATTTTTTTTTTTTTAGCAAAATCCATTTCCTAAAGAGTTATAGTACCTATGAAATACCTTCCATTCAAGCAATTTTTAAGAATAAGATCAACTTTTTCTTTGTTTTCATGAAAATTTTATACAACTTCATGTTTGAAATTATATTTTGGCATTGGAGAAAGCATACATATTTCTGATCATTTGTCGGCAAATTTCAAAAAAAAAAAAAAAAAAAAAAAAACCCATTGAAACTTCACACAAACTATTCAGGATTAAACTATCCAGACTACTCCTTTTAAATGCATTCATTATTCCGCATCTTTACCATCAATTTCATTGTTTAGTAAGAATTCAAAGAAGAAAATATAAAAATCACCGATTTGAATTTTAAATATTAAACACCACCTATTTTATAAAACAAAACATGATCAGTGGAGAAAAATTTCGGGCTGGATAAAAAGAATTTGAAAAGGAAATAGGTTTCATTGTAGGAAGCACGCGCATATCATTTGGTGGAATGGTAAAATCGCTTGATGGAATTTGAATTTTTTTTTTTTTGTACCATTAGGAATTCTCTCAATACTTTCGGAATATTTCATTTTCAAAAAAAAGATTAAAGTATGATGAAATTTGTTTATTGCTACAAAGTTGCTTAAGATATGAACAAAAAACAAAAAATATTAATAATTATTATTAGCAAATATTATTTTCCTAAGAATAATTGCCATATTATATTGAATTATTATGTAAATTCAACTCATTTAATTTTTCCATTACTAACTAAAATATCAAATTATTTTCCGGACTTTTTTCTGTTTTTTTTTTTTTTTTTTTTAGTTTTTTTTTTTTTCAGACACTGTAAAGCAAACAGCTTGGAAGCTGCTGCTACTTGGCATTTTTGAGAAATGGATGATAATTTGACTTCTAGCTTTCTGCTATGAAAGATCTCAGGAGAGTTTGGGAAACTGGTCAGTTGTTGTGCATAGTCATTTAAAGCACATATATCAGTCATATGATAAGAAAGAATAACCTAAAATACTGAAATACTTTATTGTAATTCATTGAGTGCAAATAACATGAAAGCTTTGAAAGTCAGATTAATTAGTAGTGAATGAGATGAACTAGGCTGAAAGCTAACAACTCCGGAGGAATGATAAGGAATGATATATTAATATCCGTGCTGTAGTATATTGAGCTGATTTGAATGAAAGAACGGAAGATTTTGATCTGATTGTCTCAGTGGTATGACTGGAAGGGAAACAGGTTATTTTTGAACGAAATATTTTTTAATATTTTAAGTAACTTCTCGATTTCCGCTATTGGAAAAAGTATTTTTTCCAAAGTATAAAAACTTGAGAAGAAGACACTTCAGTGAAGAAAAATTATTTTAGATATAGTTGACATCAAAAATCAGTGAATTTTGAAGGGATAATTTTCAATCTTTTTTTTTTTTTTTTAAATTCTGCTTAATGGTCGCACAATTTTGATAACAATGAAATATTTGGCTGATAAGAAGTGACAATATGAAAGATATGTTAAATAAGTAACTCAGATAGGTAATGATGATATTTTTTTTCACCGTTTTTTTCCTTCTCTGCTTCAAATATGTATTTTCAGTGTCCTCCTCTACTATCTTTCATCAAGAACAATAATATTTTAAATATTCGAAGAAAAAATAACTTATTCATTAATAATGATTAAATTGCAATCCTACTTTTAATTTTTTTTTTTTCAAGAAAATTTTGCAAAAAAAAAAAATACATATATATATTTCCAAGGTTTAGCGAAATTTTCACATTCCATTTCACTCAGTCGAACTTACAATTAATCTTAGTGAAGTGTGACATTAGCGTAAAATCAAGCAATGATATTGTTGACAAATTTACGCCGAAGAGAAAAAAAAAAATGAATGAATGGAGAAAAAAGAAAAGAAATGAAACGAACAACAAATAATCAATAATAGCAAATAAAAGGATGAATAAGAAGTATGCAAATAAAGAGAGGGAAAAAATAAAAATAAAAACAAATAAATAAACAAACTAACAACGATGTTCGGTAACTGCTGCTGTTGAGTGAGCTTGTTCTGGAACAATAAGAAGAATCGTAGTAATAAGTGGTAAAACAAGGAAAAATGATGAAATGGATGATACATGAATAGGAGTAACATAAATAGTTGCTGTAATTGTAGCAGTAGCAGTTGTTATTGTTGTTGTTGCTGCTGTTGTTGCTATTGCTATTGTTGCAGCAATAATGCTTGACAAACAATACTTCATTCGCCACAACAATCTTTCCGCCACCCTCCTGCAAAAATATAATTTATTGCCTGAGCAATAAATCTATTTCGCTCCTGTGTGCACATTTCAATTCTCCGCCCGAATTTATTAGCCCCCCGCATTTCCACGCCTCTTCCCTCCCGCGATTCCCCTCCCCCGCGGTTTCGTTTCGTCACCTCTTCGAGGACACAAGCAAATTTGTATTCTACGTTTAGCTGTGACAACCACTCCCCGTCTCTCTCATATCTCGGATTCCCCGGCGAGATATCCCATTCCTGCGCTTCACCGAAAGACGGCATTGAAGCGATCCCTCAATTCACTGGGAATAACCACCCTTTGCTCACTCTTTTACAATTTTCATTCGTACTGATTTACTTGCTATTTCCATCGATAGGGAGGTGTACAGTGGTTGGAAAGTGTTGCAATCCTCCGCAATAAATGTTACTTAAGGATAGATCAATCGATTTTTCAGATTGATTAATTTTAAGTTCCAAAGAATTCGGAGAAGTTATCTTGGATCGGAACAGTAATTTCACTGAATCTCGACGACATTTGCATTCCTAATTTTCGCGCATTTTTAGTTGGAGAAAGAATGGAAAAATAAATGATATGTTACTAATTTTAGTTTCCAAAAAAAAAAAAAAAAAATTTTTTTTGCTTCTGAATGTTAAAGAAAAAAAAAAAAAAGAATGACGGAAAATTTGAACAAAGGTTTCGTTAAAATTCTACCAAAATATTATGGATTCAAGAAATTTCCCAATTTTTTTTACATTTATGAATTACCTATGATACATTCCTTTTTTAACCTAAATTACACTTAAAGAATGACACGAATATTTTATGAGAGATCAAATTTGCGTGATGACAATTTCCTTTTTTTAATGGTTAAAAATGACTCAAAATAAGGAGTAGATGAAGCCAATGAATGATTTAAGCCTTTCAAATATGCGAAAATATATAAAAAGATATATATATATATATTTTATATATATATATATACATTTCTATATATATATATATATATATATATATATATAGAAATGCTAACATTTAGTCAGTTAGTGAAAGCTATTTGAGAATGACATATTTCGGTTTGATTTCATAATGAGATTTGGCGTCTAGCTCAAATTTCAGCGAAATGCAAATTTTGGTGTTACTTTGATTGGCAGGCATATTCCACAATAATGGCATTTCTTAAAAATCCATAAAAATGAGATTGAATTTCCATTTACAATTCTTTATTAGCGTCTTATTTGCAACAGATTTTTCACGTAATTGAAGCAAGTCAATTTAGCTCTTTTATAAGTTTGGAACAAAGCTAATTATTATATTATGCTAATTTTGGATAATTTGTCAGCAATTAATTACTAATTAAAGGAAAATCCTACCCTACCAATAAATATAAATATATATAGTGAGGAAAAAGAAAGGTGGCAAAATGACGGAAAAAGAAGGATAAGAGGAGAAGAAATGAAAGGGGAAAGGTTAAGGAAGGTAAAATCAACACGACCGAAATGTCCCATAAAACATTCCGGAGGGCAATAATTCGTGAATGTAACACGAAAACAATTAATCTTTCGGGAAGGACGATTAATTTCAACATTCCTTCTTCCTTAAAAAAAAATTTTTTTCGAAAAGTTTTCAAAATACAAAAAAAAAAAAAAAAATGAGAAAACGCGTTTCCCTTTTGACATGTTTGTGTTTGTATATTTGTGCGTATACTTGCATGGCAGTTAAGTACATTTAAGAAAATTAAAGTCAGTGGTTGTTGTGTGTATGTGTGTTTGGGAAGAAATAGTTCCTGTGGGCAGCTGTCCATCAATTCGTAGCTGCTGTCCGTAGAAAACTTGCTAAGGAAGTGTATTCCAGATACTGACTTTATACATTCATCCAGTCCGGAAAAAAACCCTAAAAGCATCCGAAACTTACCTATCTACGAAATCGGAATTATCGGTCATATTCCGGTTTCCATCTCAATAATCCATTCTATTTGCTTACATATACGTAAGTCATTTTTCAAACATACATACCTCTTGCTTCGCACATATACACACATACACGCAGACACAGACATGCACAGACAGGCAAACATTTATCAAATCATTAATCACCACTGAGTACTTATCATCAGATACATATTGTCAGTGACATCACTTCTTAATTAACGATTGTTGATGTAAGTAGTGTAAATGATTTATACTGCTAGGGATTTTGAAATCAACTTGGATTTGTAAAATAGTTGGCCTCATAGTCTAATGTCACAAGTCTAGTCGTAAGTTTTAAATCTAATATGGTTCCATTTATGGTTGCAGTTTTCATCATTGCTAATAGGTGTTAACTGACTATTAATTTTCATCCTGATCAACCAGTATTGCGCTTATTTTAATAATTATTGGATGCTATTATTGCTTCTTATTATTTCCATCATTATTTTTTAACATTTTTTTTTTTTTTTTCACTTTTAGTATAAACGAATGCAACCATTGACAGTCCTATGCTTCTTATCAATTTGTCCTTTTGCTGATAATTAATTTACAACATGACGACAATCATCGCACTTAATCATCTACGGCATTGCAATATACATGCCCATCCATTAGGTAAACAATGATATCGACCATCTATTGGAAAAGAATAAATCAAATGAAGTAAAATATTGCTGGCAAATATTTTGTAACATTTGTTGTTACGTGATATTAACGTTGAGAGAGTGCCGTAATGCTTCAATCAACAAAGAAAAAGATTGATTTTCCTTTGAAAAAGTTATGTGTTAATTTTAGGAACGATAATAAACAGGTATATTTTATGATGCTTTGTCAATGATACCAGTTACTATTGCCACATTTAAATATATTGTAAATGTTGCAAATAATTTTTATGTAGACAATTTTATAGTGAAAAAAAAAAAAAAAAAAAAATTAGTCGTTGCTTTAAAAATTTGCATCATACACTGGTGGCAAATAAGTTAAAAATTATCCCAAAAATGTCCATTCAAACTGTTTAAGAAAGTATCTATAAACTGCTTATTTTCAGTTAAAACTTATACGAAGGAAGGAAAAAGTACGTTAAAATTAGATCTGTAGATTAAATTACCCGTCATTTCAGTTATAAATGAAAATTCCAATAAAACAATCAATCAGCAGAAGCTAAGAAAAAATACCTCTGAATAGAAATGTAAACTAAAGGATCATTGGACGAAGTGTCCATTGCATAGACGGCATTTGATAAACTCATGACAATAATAATGATAAGGTAATGATAGCAGTGAATTATAACAATGGTGATGAAGTAGTGATAGGAGTAAATCATAACAGTAGCGACATGCACAGGAAGATAATTTTGTGGAAGAGAAGTGAGGAGGACAGGACTGAGATTGCTTGAAAGCTACGCTGCTTCCAATAGGGCGACACGTTGAAATAACCTCCCAGAAGTTTTTGATAAATGGCGTGAAAGAGCCGTTTGTACAAAGATGATTTATTGGCTGCCTGACTGCCTGCCTTCCATCGCAGTGATGATATTTGGACTGCTGATGGAACGACAACGGGTGGGATAACGGACGAATGGACAGGCGTACTTCCGTGACCCGACCACTTTGTCGAGACTTTTGACCCGTTCCACTATGTATGTCACCACTCGCACACTGTATATTGTTTATTGTTTGTCCTTCTCACCGTGCTTTTCTCGCAGGATCGAAGAAGTAATTTTGGCAGAGAGGTGAAGGATAGTAATATGAATTGTTAGAATGAGGAAAAAAAAGAGTGAGAGTTGAGGGGAAGAGGAAAAAGTGAAGTAGCGGAAGGAGGAGCAATTTGGCAATGAGGAGCCATTATCTAGACAGGTAGAAATAGTCTTGCTAGTAAGCATTGATGGAAGTAGTAATATTTGGATGTCAATCGTTGATAGAATAGCCAGAAAAGATAAGAGGGAGAGGTAAGGTGGACATGGGTCGAGTGGTCATTCGTAGTTGAGCAGTTGCGCATAAACGATCTCATATACTTGCAATGGATCGTTCACTACTAGCTTTTAGATAATATAAGGTTTTTGCTACCGCAGTGCATTTTGGATAGCATTTTTACAGTCCATTATCAATATCCTATCAGTCATTTGATGTCATATTCAAGGTGGAGCAATCAGAGTACTGATATTTCCTCATTCATCATTTTAGATGTATTAAACTTTCGAAAATAATCTTTTTCAGAAAAAAAGAAGTGAAACTGAGATGATTTTACTAGCGAAATAAATTATATTCCGACTCATTTAAATTATTGATGCATAGAAAAAATTTTACATTTAACTGTTCGTCATTATTACCGGTAACTATTTTCAACACAATTTTATCATAAATATGAAAAATACATTAGAGAAATATAAAAAAAAAGGAAAAGAAAAAATTGCAATTTTGAAGAATGAAAAATGGAGGTGTTTTTTCTTTTCTTTTTTTTTTTTCTCCTATTCATTCATTATATGTTTTAAAGCAAAAGAAGTGATAATATTTTAAATTTAATAACAAAATTTAAAAGATTAATTCATAAACTACTTTGCGGGATGTTTTTCGCATTGTTTGTATGAAAAAGTGTAAAATTTCACATAACATGAAATATCACTTTGTTTTTTGATTTATAGAAAGGAATATTATTTTCACACTTTTTTTTTTATCGTTTGCGAAGATGATTTTTGTTTTGAAATTATTACAGTGAATAAAGCAATGTGGTGTATTAATGAATATAAATCAATGAAAAAGATAATTGGTGGTTGATAACGATGAATAATTATAACAGCCAGTGCCAAGTAATAATGAGTTTTCCTCAAATAACAGATATCAAATTACATTTAATGGACAGAAATAATAATTGCGTTTGAATAATTTTTATTTCTATAGTTTTAAATTTATCATTAAAAAAGAAAAAATTTTGCATTATCGAGTAGCAGCTTCATATGGAATTGTTGTTACGCGCATTTTTACATGTAACTTACAAAATTTTACTAATTACAATTCAATCTAATTAATTGTATCAATATGTCATAAATGAAATTTTCGATGCATACCATTAATAAATATACTAATCATTTAGCAATCAATCATTTCTTAAGTTTTATTCATGTATTATCGCATAAAACGATACATATAAATGCAAGAAATTACTAAATTGATTGGCTGAATACTGATATGCTCTATTACAATTTGCGTTATTTTAAAGCAACAAAATTAAATAATTAAATGATAGGACAAGGTTACAAAACTTTCAATATACACACATTTAAAATATGCAATATGTAAATACGTTTCCTAATATCACATTTCGATAAAAATTTTATAGCTTTTATTGTCATATTTTTCCTCTTATTAAGACGTGCTTATTAACAACAAAATTCACTTAAAGCTTACAGTAGCACTCGAAAATGTACCATCTGCCATATATTTGTTTTCTCTGTATTTTTCAAAAAAAAAAAAAAAAAATACAAGTCATTGTTTGTTCATGGTTAACCAAAAGGTACTGCTTTTATCAAATTTTGAAGCAGGAAAATCTTATCTTATTTTTGCAGTTGACATTTTTTGACCTTTTTTTTTCTTAAATTTTCTTTTTCCTAAAAGAAAAAAAAAAAAAAAATTGGGAGGTTAGAAAAATTCATTTTTCTTTCCTCCTTTTTTTTTTTTTTTTTTTAGATTATTTTAACTTCCGGACTAGCATCTGCTTTCTGCATCAGTCAGTGACGGTGAATGGTGGCACAACTGTCACCGTCACTTCTCCCTTACTGATCAGGACTTGTCACTCAAGATTCCAAGACGAACCGTTCGTTCCTCATGCTATTCCAAACTATTTGCTGCTAAAATTTTTACTTCAGAAATTCGCTATCACTTTATTTATCTCTTTCATTTCACATAGTATATACATTCCTCCCCTCTTTTATAATCTCTTTTTAATAAATGCCAGCAGCAACTAAAAAATTCTTATCCAAAAAATGTCATGCCTTTTCGTGTCACCATTGTAAACATCAGTTGAAAATTTAATTCATTCAATAATAAGATATGGTTCGATTCTCACACATCATCCATTTTTTTTTTTTTTTTTCTGCAAACAATGATTTCATGGTTTTCTAATTAATCCTCTTTTTTTTTTTTTTTTTCTTAGCATTCTCAGTGAATATAGCGTAAAGATATAAGAAAATATGAGTTATCGGATGTCAGTTTTGTCGGATTTCACGGACATAAAACAAATTTGTTATCATTTTAATTTATTTTGCATAGTGCAGTTTTTTTTTTTTTTGAAAATTGACTGAATTCATTAAAAAGGATAGGTTTTCTTTTTTTGCTCCAAAATTCTATAATTAAAGTTTGTTTGGGCTGGATTTAATAAGAAATGTATTCTTTATAGCTAAATGACATTATAGACTAGTCGATGAATTTGCAATGAGCTGATTTTAGTTTTTCTTTTTTTTTTTTTTTTTTTTCAAGAAACAAATTAAACCACAATTTGGCCTTAAGTTCGAACAAAGTAGCAAAACTGACTTATGGTTGGAAAAAAAAAAAAAAAAAAAAGGAAGCACATGATAATTTCAGCAAAAACAGTAAATGAATGTTAATGTTAATTTGCTGGAATGAGGATTTACGCTAGTCTCTTTTCTATTTTAATGTTTTTGCTATTTTTACAGACTTCATCGAAAAAAAAAAAAAAAAATTTCAGACATTTTGGAAATTTTTAATTTCAAAGGAAATTCAATTAAAAACTTTCGATTTCAAAATATTTTATTATGATATGTAATATTACCGTAACAACAAACTATCTTGCCTCTCTTTCTCCACACCTCGTTCCACTTTCGCCCTCTTCATCCTAAAGAATGAATATCATTATCAAATACAGTGGCAGAGACAATTAGCCACTGACATTTTAGATGAATAACGACTTCGAACATCTGTCTTTCGAGCAACTCAACAAATAATACTTTGTTTGAATTTAGCATCAAGAAGTGAAATGAATTTTGAGTGAAAGTTAAAATTTTGAATGGTAAATTATTAAGCTCAATATTATCTTTTTCTTTTTTTTTTTTTTAAACAGCTGCTAACTTTTTTTTTTTATCCATCAAAATTTGCAAATTTATAGACATTAAACTAAATGGAGCAATTTCCGAAATAATAACTTCAATATCAATATTTGCTGAACAATTTTCAAAAATATAAGCCCACAATTACATCCATTATCAATCACTATTTGATATGTATATCCATTGGATCCATTATCGTATTTGTTGCTATCATCTTATAAATGGTATGTCTTTTTGAAGTGAAACAATCATTCAAAAAAAAAAAAAAAAAATGAAAATAACAAAAATAAAAAGAAGTGGAATTCAAAAAGAGCTGATCAGTTCGATTCAAATTTGAGGTTATTTAGATCCTAACTGCGGAAAAGATATTGTTAGACACTTATTAGATGGAAAATAGTTACAGCAAAATATTCCCAAAAGTATTAGAAATTACTGGAACTGCTTGTTAATCTATTAAAAAATTCTTACATGCCAAAAAAAAAAAAAACAAAACAAAACAAAAAGTTCTCCACTGAACACGTACTGCTGCAGAACGACAGGAACCTGAAAAAAAAAAAAAAAAAAAAAAGACTTTTGTTAGTTTATACTTTGAATAAAAAAAGTGCTTTTTTTTTGAATGACTAGACAAGTTTACATCAAGTAGTCCAATAATATTGCAAAAATATGCTACTTCCAGATTTTCCAAAGACTTACTTACTGCTTTAATTCGAAGCTTTCAAATTCAAAATAAAAGAAAATTCATGGTTGAATTAAAAATAAACCATTGTAATATTTTTTTCATTGGCCAGACAATTTCTTCTAGAAATTTCTATAATTTTATTTTGAGATGAAAAATATGCCGATAGCGCTTTAATAATCGCCACGTAGATTTGATCAAACATTTAATCCATAAAGGCAAAAGAGGGGAAATCCAGGGGAATGGAATGAGCACTTGGTAGACCGTTTATTCCAGGCACATAAAGGCATAAAATTAAATTCTCGTTTAGTATTTTGTTAGAGTTACATAGATGTAATTAAAGAAATGGAGAGGTCATTGTACTAAGTTGAAGATAGAAAGTAAAGAGCTTGAACATGACCTGTCTAATATAATATTTTGAATATCCAAAGAAATCAGCTTGTTATATCCGATCTACCTCTTACACTGATAAAACTTCAAATGCAATATGGTTACGCATGTTTTACGAGTATTTTACATGCAGTATTAAATTGATAGCACTCGAGAGTACAAGAAGTGGATGGACTAAATGAAACGGTTAAACGGATACAATGTGAACCTTCTTCAGAAGGTATACAACGTGAACCTTTTTCAGAAGGTATACAGCTATACCTGCCGTGCAGTTGCAGAATCACCGAGAGAAGAACTTTCCTGATCATCACAGGATTATGGAAAATTAACTAGCTTTGTGAATGTTAAAAAATCGACGATATTCAAAAATATCCAAGAAGCACTTATTAACACATGTTAAACAACCTTTGGCAATTTTGTATCTAAATTTGGTATGAATTTAAACAAAAATATCATAGTTTACCGTTTTGCTCATTTGGAATATCAAATTACAAATTCATTAATTGACTACATTGATGACATTTACATATGTTTTTGTAGGCTAACTCTACTTTTCGAGAAATAATTGCCATTTTTCATTCATAAATTTTAATTACAAAATAAGAAATTACAAAATTCCAAACATTCAATAGTTCAGCTATCTCCTGTACCATATCGGTAGTATCACCGAATAATCCAGCAATACCATTCTGGAATGTGCATTGCAACGAAATGGATGAAAATGATTAAGCCCAATGTGATCATCAGCCAAATGCAGCTGAACACAGTCACACCTACATGATAATGATCCCTCTTTCAGGTAACTGAAATTCAAATTATTGCACACCATAAAAAATAGAAAAAAGAAAATCATGATCATACACTAAACATAATAGTTTTATTTAACAAATTAAACTAATTTCAGTAGAATTTATTTACGGGAACTTGAAATTCTTTTAAGCTTTCAAAGCAGATCGAAGACCTAGAAAAGTTGAGTTTTTTATTCGAATTATCACTGGAAGTATGTTTGCAATGTGATGAAATAATTGTCGAATATCTTTTGGTTAATGATTCCTGATGAATTGATTGATACTTCCAGTATTAATTTTTTTGACATGTTCATAAGAAGGATTCTGCTGAATTAGTAAAAATATTATTCAATAATTCCTTCAGATTCACAAAATTTCAATTTACTAGCGAAATCAGAAATTTTTGACCTTAATTCCTGCTAAATCATATCTCATTCCATGTAAAATTTTTGATGAACTCAATTTATTCTTTAATGATTCTTTCACGGTATCAAATATAACAACAGGATAGCTGTCATAATCCGGAAATATGCATTGTTCGGTTGAATCACTCGTATAATCATATGTTGCGGGATTTTTTTTGAATCCTGGTTTCCCGACATATAATTTAAATCATGCTTGTAATTGGAAACATATATTATAAATGAATTAGAATATATTTTAATTAACTTGCAAGCAAATATATTCCTGCCATTAATATGCAAATTTCACTTTTCTGAATTTCCGCTTAAATTTCATTGGAAAATTCCATTAACAATAACTTACTTTACTAAACGGATCATTAGCAGTAGCTGATAGCAGTGACAGCGATTTTAGCACATCAAACGACCGATGCTACTACATACAGCCTATATTGCTTTGGTAATTGATTTTCAGAATTTTTAGCTGCGCTAGTTTAAAATTAAATTTGAATAAAGAATGTCCCCGATAACGAATGTTCAGATTCTTGAAAGATATCTGAGCAATGGAAAACAGAGTTAGAACAAGCAAAGGATATTTCAATTATCCAGTAATGTTTTCAGGAATTATAGAATAACAGAATTGTGCCATAATGCTAAAGCTTGAAGGTGAAAGGATGACAATTTAAATAAATTTATTCACAAGCGCTTTATTACATATGTGTATAATGCTGATGATCAAGAATAAGGGTTAAATAAACACAGCTACACCACCCTTGGTTGTTTTTCTCGAAGTCAATTTCCATTCCGTGCTTTTCAAACTGTATCTTGATATAAATATATACCTGGACAGTATATCTGAATGTAGATTGTTCGATAATTTTACTTAATATTGAAAATTGAAAAAAAAAATACGAAAAAGAAAAATTCACAAAAAAAGAAATCAAAGGAAGATGGAAAATTAGAATGAGGATCGAAAGAAATTCTCGAAGAATCCACTTGAATTTCTCATATTCATTGCTGTTTGATTGAAACTTCACATATTTGTTGATTTTGTTTGAGCAGGATCAGATACTGATGCAGTGTTTTTATCACCTAAACGTAACATTTTTTGAAGAATTACTGATGCAAACTACATGAGAATTTTATGAATTAATATAGATGACAAAATATACACTAGGAGTGCTTACAATTTCACTAGTAATTACTTCTGAAGTCTTTTTAGCAATTGATCACCGCCTCAACTGAAACCTTTACTTCATAGGTAAATTTAAGGTTCTTAAGTCTTACAAAATTTCGAAACTGCACGTGTATGGCAAACTGCTGAAATAATTAAAGAATTATGAAAAAAATAACTTTGAAAATAAGGCATAATCATAGTTTGGACAATTTCCCTTAAATCATACAAGTATATTATCATACCACTAACCACTTCCATCATTTCCGGTCACAGCTTATTGCGATGTTGTGGAAGAATCGATTACGAAAAATTGATTGAAAGCCTTAAGGATTGAATCCGTTCTAAGAAAANGGGGGGGGGGGGGGGGGGGGGGGTTAAACAAACAATTTGTACTTATGGTTGTTCAGGATGTTAATCTGCATTATCAGAAATATTTATATGAACGACCTGCTGAAGTAAGGAACTTAAAACTATTTACGACAGAATAGATGAATATCTAAGTCATAAAAAACGTTTTATTTTTTTTAAAAGGGATTTAAACATATAACTGTGAAAAGCTTACAACTATAATGTTTGATTAACTGCTTCATGATTGATCTTATCAGGGAACGTCATATTGTTAATTTTAAAGATATACTTAACAAATAAAAGCAGTTTTCACACGATAATTGTTTTCATGTTAACCAGAATTATGTGATGTTCCATTCTCGGCAAATATTTTTTTAGGTTGATTTGGATTCTTTATTTCATAAATTTGAAATTTATGCCAGTATCATCAAAATTATCAAATGATATTGGTGATAACGCGAGTACCAGAAGTGGCTAACCGTTAATATCTTTTAAGGTTACAGAATTTTCTTCTGGATAAAACGTATTATGAATACGTATTCAAATCCTGAATACTTTTGTTTCATCCCTGACAGGTTCCATCCACAAATAGCTGTCCCTTTCATTTTCTAGTATGGTCGCTATCAGTATCAAAAAAAAATTGGCTGAAAAAAATGAAATTTCAAATAGTAAAATTTGCAACTAAAACTTGACTTTTGAAAATTGTTTGAAAATGTAGAACAATAGATGAGAATATAAAAGAATTTGAAAAAAAAAGCTCATTATGTCTTCTAACAATTTTTCTTTAATTTTCCGCTCAATTCCGAATGAAAAACATTACATTACTACCCATTTGATGGCATTCTCAAGTTTTTGTTAGATGCTTGTGGATCTTTTAGAACTGAAATTTCTCAAAATTTAATTTCTATAGATGGCCGAATTTAAATATAAAAATTGTGAGAACAATAACTCTGTTTTCTCACCGCTACACGGTTTTCTCAGCACTTAACTCATAGAAATATCAAAGTAGCAAAAATTTCTCATCGAATCAAACTAAAGAAAAAAAAAACAATTAATTCTATTTCTTGAATTTATTAAAGCATACATCCTTCCTGACACTGATTTCAGCAGCTGTTTATTATTTAATTCAAGCTAAATGCTTTTCTGAAAAAAAAAAAAAAAAAAATCAAAGTTGAGACATTCAGAAAATATAACAACCAATTAAGTTAAACTAAAAGATGAATTATAAATTAAATAAGTTATTTCACTACTAAAATCCTGAATTGTCTAAAATAGCAACAATACAAATAAACTTGATTAGGATTGACAATCTGGCTGATTAGATTAGTCTCGAATATTGACGAAGTCATATTTCTTAAAATATGTACCTCTTAAATATTTTTCATGTTTAAAAAAAAATATTACGCAAGCCCGAAACGCTATATCAGGATTATTTTCAATCTGTTCTCTTGTAATTTTCAAAACTTTTGGAATGCTGGATAATGTATTTTTGATTAATACCGGAACTCGTAATTCCAGTTGATCCAAACTCAGCACATCTGACCCGCCACTGTCATTAATGCTAACAGTATGCTTTTCACCAACAAATTCAGTAACTTCAAATTAAATTTGAAATCACAACAATACCACTTCACATTTAATATCTAATTTCGGAACTCAGTAATGAAAACTGTCTGACAAATAGCATTAGAAAAGTTCTTTTTATGTCATTCCCTTTGTCACATTATTAATATCAAATTTATTAAGCAGGAAAACCTATCGGAAGCAACGTTAAAACAATGGTCCCAAATTAACCTCGCAATTAAAACGGTAATAATTCACGAAATGAAGGAAGCAGTGCGTATGAAGAAAACAAAAAAAAGACGAATCATCCGAGACCCTTTATATGGGTCACATGTGAAATAATTACCACTAACTGAAAACGTATATCCGGTACAGTATCCTTATCTTAATTATTTGCTGCTGCAAGTTCACCTTGAAATACCTTTATGATTTTAACATCACAGAGATTTGATTATCAGTAGTGGCAGCCAAAGAGATAATGCTATAGAGCTTTAAAAAAAAAAAAAAAAAAAAAAAAAAGGAAAAAACTCTGGCCCTGGACGATCGATTAAGCTTCCATAAGCAGAAAAGTATAGTGGTGCAAAAAAAAAAAAAAAAAATTGAAAAAATTATTCATGTTCTTATTAAAGCTTTAAATAAAATTTCAAATCATCAACAATCGACAATGCTCATGTTCGAAACTATGGATTACATTTAAAAAAAAAGGAATGAAATACGCCATGTATGTTTAGAGTTCAAAGTGGTGGGAACGATTTGTAGCTAAAAGAAACAAATGAAGCATAAATTCACTGAGCGCAGTTTCGAATTTTAAAAATTTTATAAGCAATGCATCGTAGCTTTCAAATAACATTCAATTTCGTGAAGTTCTGGCTCGCAGTATTGCTGCCATAGTAAGTGAACGTAATCGTACGATAGAAGGAAAAAAAAAAGAATTAGTATATAAGTAATTTGATGTAAACCAGCAGTAGTATACTTTTTATAAACAAAAGTATGCAAAATATCAAATATACAAACAAAATAATGGATGATCACTTTGTATAAACCATAAAATTATCAGGGCAAAGCAAAAAAAAAATACAAAACTTCAAAATTTTGGAAGGTATTTTAATGCATTAATAACATACAAAAAAAAAAAAAGTTACACTAATACTTGCTTAAACATAAGTAACGAATAGGTATTATAAAAGTATCAACATCTGGCAATAGTAAGTTTTATTTGGTCGAAAATTTAATGCTATTTTCTATTATACAAATGGTTTTTCAAAATTAATAGCCGCAAAAGATAATTGTTGAAACTATTTTTGGGAGGTTGCTGATCATATAAAATTTCAATAATGAGAAATGATCCCCCTAGAGAAATTTGAAATTAATTATTTGGAAATTTTAACAATAGACGATATGGACAATTCTAATTCAAATTACAAATCGAAATTAAAACTGTGATCTTCTAAAAGTTAATTCATTAATTCCTAACAATTCAGTGGCACGTAACAGTGAAGGAAATAGGTGAAACACAACATTTTCCTCCTAAATGAAGCAAAATACTGGCAAAATAATGACGCAAATCAAGATAACAGGACCAATAAATATAAATTATCTCAAAAACAGAAATTCAAGACATTTCATCAACTGGTACCAGAACAATTAAGTAAATATATAATTAAGAGTTTGAATCAAACAGATAAATAAATTATACAACCGTATAATGGATTTAGCTCATGGTCAGCAACAATCAGAAATTTTTTAATTTGAAGTGCAACTTGAAAGATAAACCGTAGATTTGAAGGGAAAAAGGAATGAAAATGAGAAAATTTCACGGATATGGTAAATTTTACAATTATTACGTGAAGTCAGTCAGTTTTCTTGATTCTATCGAAATGGACGAAATGAGTATTATAATAATTATTTAAACATCAATTAAAAAACTTATGCAAATGTAATGATTCAGGATGCACTAATCGAATTGAGCACAATTAAAATGTAAAAACAAGCTTCAAGCAGCCAAACAAGATGCTAAACGTTCGATGATTCAAGTGAATCCAGAATACTTTCTGTAATCTAAAAGTAAGACATAATAAGAGACACATATAACTGTTTTCTAGGTTATAAGAAATTGTATTTTTTGTATACTTCTAGGTATGATTTATTATACCACTTTTGATGAACTGTGTGAAAATTGAAAACCATTTCAGTTCCTTTATTAAACCGCTGTCCAACTAATTCTGGCATAATTAAAATGTTAACCTTCTCTTTTTCAAATCACCTACACTTTCATATAATCGTTATTCGAAACGGATGATTTTAAAACAAAATCGCTTGGTTAATTTAAGCGAACTTCAGATCGCCATGTTATTAATTATTAGTGCGTCAATCTCGAAATTATTACTCTGGAACGTCGCCTACGATAATGATGGAGAGGGAGAGGGACAGAGAGGGAAAAAGGATAAGGAGATTTGAAAAAAAAAAAAAAAAAAAAAAAGGATTAATCAGTAAAACTCAAAGAAACAAAGTTCGAAATATATTTTTGATATAATTTTACAACAGTAAAAGAAGACACCGAACGCCTGACAAAGAACTGACTTCGGTTCCATCGTAAAATTTATTGGAGGAGGAGGAAGAATGGATATACCTGTTTTTTATAGGTGGATTTTGAATCAGTAGGTGGACAGACTGGTTCGTCTGGCTCAACGTATACTTCATTCTTTCCTTTTTTACGTGACAAAAGGAAACCTTTCTTCAGCAGCTAAAATGAAATCAATGATTATTTCTAAGAATCTCCTCTAATAAGGAACTAAAGTTTATTGACACAAACAATAAAATAAGATACGTTTTTTATACGATTTTTTGCGATATTTTAGTAATAAAGTTCAGCTGCACAGATAAAATATAAAGAGCCTTTTTGAAATAAAGTGTTGAAAAATTTCGATTTCTTTTTCGTTTCAGTTTCAGAAGTTGTTTTTGGTGCAACCAAGCCTTTTGAATGGCAATGTGAAAATGCGAAAATGGGAAAAAAGAATTCTGCATAATTAATCAAACATTGAGGTTGTCAATTATGGAAAAAGAGAATCAAAATTATGGAGCTTTTCACTTACATTGAATTGAATAATTGTTTAATTAAATGTAAATATTATAATAAACGGTGATGTTCGACTAAACTTATTAGTTAGATTATTTAATTACTTTTCCAGTAGCGAACTTGGAACGAAGATAACTCGAATTTACTCGTAACCTGCCTTAATTTTCAATAAAGGAGACATCTGCACAACGAGTGGCTGTGCAAGCACAGCTCGCTTGTGGCTAATCACTTCTTGACCTAACAACTGATTGAAATGAGTTGCTAGGTGACGTCGAAGAAGTGTTTTGTGAGCAGGCATTTGCAACACTTCCGCTAACGTTTCTGCCGTGAAAGTTGGCTCATGAACCTGAAGATGAAGGGTGAAATTTCGGCAACTGGTAAACAATTCTGAAATCCAGGAAAATTGCAAAATCTTAAAGACATCTTAATGATAGGAAATGAAGGTACCCTCACTACACAGCAAACAATTCCACTATTATTATCAGTTACTATCAAAACTTCACCACTGAGTCTTGCCTAAAAACTTACCATTAGCGCGCCATGGATCCCAGCACAAAGAAGATTAGGCGTAAATTCAGCTAAATCAATTGCTTTCAACCATTCGCAAGTACAGTGATGTGACCATCGTTCTACTTCACCTGGACATGCACCTTTGTGGATTAGATCCTAAAATGCACTCGGAAAGAATTCATTCACCAAAGCTACCACATATTATGACGACTATTAGACTATCTAACAGTGAAGTGTTCACTTACTGGATTAAACCTTTTTTCCAGACGATTTGAACAAAAATCAACCGATCGAAGGAACTGTACACCACGAGCAATTGTTGCATGATGAAGGGCAGAAGTAATTTTCATCTGGAATAAATAAATATAAGAGATTTTTTCTAAATCATTTTCGAGTTTAAAAGATCTTAAGCCCACCTCAATCAGATCTTGTGCAGTTAGCAGAGTTAGCATTTGACCGTCAATCATATTTTCAGCCATACTTTCACGGTACTGTGGTATCCCAATATCATCTAACCAAAGGAGAACCTTTAAATATAAAATTAGACTAATGAAATTAATTTTAGAATAATAGGCGTAAAATTGAGTAAATCAGTGGAAATTCAAAATATTTTAATTAATGCAACATAACAGCAGAATTAGAAATTCGTAAAATTCAATTTTCTATCTACCTGATGTAAATCCATACGATCTGCAGAATCTTTAATACCGCGATTTATACTAGTCAATATACAACGCAAACGTTTTCTATGTAATGGATTCCTTATCAGTAATTCCTGAAAACAAATGCCCTGCAGCAGTGCACTTTCAAGTAATTCATTTTTTTTTTTTTTATTTATAATGTCACTGAATGAACAAATAGTAAGTAGTATTATTGGACTTCATAAATTTAAATCTCGAGTTACTGACTAAAAACCTTTTCAAATTCTTGATTTGTCATATTCAACAGATGTCGACCACTGCGTACAAAGCGTTCAACTTCGGGTACATACACGCTGAAACCAATTTCCGCCATCCATTCGCAAATCTGTTCTTTGCTCCATTCAACAAACTGTTGCAGTGGTGGTCGAAGTGCTATGGCACCGGATATTGGGCCATAAATCGGTAACCGTGACGAATGTGCTGATCTAGAAAACGTGATCCTATATGAATACCTGTTAATATTGAATGAACGAGTATCTTTGCTAATTTCATAAACTTTGAGTTTAAGACAGATGATTTTAAATTCCCAGTAAATTATTTCAATTTTCTAACTAACGACTTGGATAAATGCAGAAAAATTTATCTTTTTTAAATTATTGCGGTTCATTACTTAATTTACTACTTTAATATTCTTCGATAGATCTTCCAGACACTTTTTTGTCAGGAAAAAATATGGTGATATTGCATCAATCATTTGATTTAAATCAAGCCTTTCTTTGCTTGATATCGCCGTAACCCGATAATCTCAAAAATTTCTCCCAAAGCAATTTGGAAGTCCTGTGAGCTGTCCTAGTCCTAAATATTGTGTAATTTAAAAACTACATTTTAATAATAAGTAAAAAACAAAGAAAAACAAGACCTTAAAGCACCAGTACGATGAACATCAGCAGATCTAATTTCTTGTGAGGCACTTCTTGTCAATTTTCCGAACAAATTTTTCAATGAGGATCTGAAGTTGGAATAAAATGAGTGCTGTTTGTTGAAGTAACCCGCTTTATAAAAAAAAAATTTATATAACCGTCATTTTAGCGGACATTTTCTTATCCATTTCATTTTAGAGGCAAAATTTCATTTTTTTTTTTAACTACCAGTAAGTAATTTAAACAACTACACTGGTATTTTTGTTTTTTAAACAAAAATGAACAAACTGTACTGATCAGCAAAGAAAAAATGGTTTCAAAACACACCTTGTTTTCCCACGCTTAAATTTTCCAATTTCAATAGAAGATCTGGTCTGCACCCCTCGCATAATTTCGTCATCACTTTCAGCTGAGAAAAGAAAAATCTTAATTAACATAAAAATTTGAGTAAATCTAGAATTCAAAAGTAAGTACCAGGGGAAGTACTGGTTCCTAAAATCTTATATTTTAACCAGTGAAGTTCGCCTGAAAAAAAAAAAAACTAATATAGACAATGCAAACAAAGCACTTGTAAATATGCATGAATCGTCAGTCAGAATTACCTGATATGCCTCCTGAAGATGTTGTAGAAAGCTTTTTTCGTGGCAATGTTAAGGTTGAAGCAGCCTAAAAGTAAAGAAAATATATGAATCAAACCGTTGAAATTAAATCGCTCAAGTGTCCCCTGTGCTATTAACTTATTTACCAACCTTGCGTCCAAATGATCTAGAAAAGCTTGGATTTTGAAATGTTTCGTGCTTATGCTGCATTTCATTCCCGATACGACGCAGTTCATCCAGTTCAGCAGCTAACTGTCGGGCAGCAGGAGATGATGGCGAATGATAGCTGGAAGAACCCAATTTTCGAAATGATTTCGTCTACTGTTACATCATGATTTAAATTTATAAAATGATACTTGGGAGCAGGACGACTAGCTGATCTTGATGAAATAGGTGGAAGTGTGATAGTAGGATCGTAATTTGTTTGGAGTCTTGGAGTACCAGAATTCGACCAACTGTGCTGTGGAGAAGCTGTTGATAACGATGAGGTATAGGATGATGATGACTGCAAGTTCATTTTCTCAATATTAAAATCATGAAGAGCGACATAAGTAAACTATGGTAACCTGATTTTAAAATATTATAACTGAATTTTTCCTAAAAATTCCAACTTGTAATTTAAAACTAAACATGAGTTTTTAAAACCTGTACTGCTGAAGGTGTTCTTGAGGAAATGGCACCTCGTTGTTGAGCACTACAAAGACTGGTTGGAAAAGATGAAGAATGAGCAATATGTTCGTTCGCATCATCCTAAAAAGAATGATAAACTGTCTAGCATAGACATATGTCAGTAGCAGTTGCGCTTATTTTTGTATAAAAACGCCTATCAGCATAAAATGAGCTTCTGATTCTGGAAGGAATTGCGGAAAATATATTGTTTCGTGTGTTGTGCGAGCGATTATTCCGATTTGAACGAATTTAAAAACTTACAAGCAGCAATCGTCTGAGCTGAGCATTAATATCGAATGGCTGAGGTGATTCAAAATTATTCTGAACGTAACAACGTGGTAATGACATTGTCGGTACCGCACAAACGTCAACTTCACGTCCGTTGCGACAATGCTCATCCAATGCATTTCTCAATGAACTAATTTGAATATTCTGTAAAAATCTAGTGGTTATTGCATTTTAGAATTATATAATCTATGGAAATTCACATGAAGAGCAAATCATTTTCTCCCTTCAAGTCTGAAATTTCAACCATTCACAATTCCGTCTAGCCAGAACTTTTTGAGCTGTACAGCTCGTCGCCTAAACACAAACTCATTTAAAAAAGAACAAAATGTTTTACAATTACCTCAAAACGAGCTGTACTGCTCAAAAAGCTCTGGCTAGATGGAATTATGAATAATTCGAATTTCAAACTTATGGGAAGAAAATGTCTGCTCTTCATGTGAATTTCTTTAGATTATATAATTTTTGAAAAAGACTGACTTTTTGTTCATTATCCATAATAAGCCGTTGGACAGCCATTCGTAATTGCACCATTTCGCTTGCTGAAAAACAAAATATTAGAATTAAATAAGAGCTGGATTTGACTCAAACCAATAAGCTCCTCAACCAGAAAACCTCGAAATCTATAAGAAACTTGCATTACTAAGTAAAATCTAAATTTTACTAGGCTAAGATCTTTTTTTTTTTGAGTTTGCCGTACAAAGTACTGTAAATGTTCTAACCTTGATCCGGTTCGACACCGATATTACCACCAAGTATTTGCTGATATGGCAATTGTGCAAGAACTGGCGTCTTGTAAACTTGTGAAGGAAGACCATGCTGCATTACAAAACTTTGCATTGTCTGATTTAAATGCTCAATCTCAGCCTAAAATACGTTTTTATTGTTACTTTGAAAGTAGAAAATATATAGCTCCTAAACTGAGAAAAAAATGTGTAAATTAAAGATACTAAGAACTAACACGAATTTGAAAAATCTATTTCTGCAAAAAAAAAAAAAGACAAATTATGCATAACCAATGCTAGAAATGATGAAAGAATGTCAGACATAAATAAATAATAGGTCCTTGATGATGTAAACAACGTCAAGAAACAATTAAGTAGCATATAACAGTATTAAGGATAGCTAGGTCTCTTTCTGGTTCCCTCACAGGCTTTTTCTATTTGGAATTTTTCTTGCTAAAGAAAAATCTAAACCCAATTCCAACAAACCTGAGAGAGTTGCAGCTTTCTTTCTGTTTCCATTTTCTCCTTCTCCAGGGTGGCATACTTAAACTTCAGATTTGAAACTTCTGCTAAGAGATCTAACTTTTTAGACTCCAAATCACCATTGTTATCAACACGCTACAACAATAAAATTTGAAATAATGTAGATCTCAAGCTTTGCCCATTCTAAATTACAGAATTGAAAAAATTTATGAAAAAACAGCTGTGTAAGCAAATTATAGAAATTATTAGAATTAATGTATATATGAAGAATTGACTTCTTGCAATAACTCTTCGGTTGAATCCAAATTGTTTGCTTTAGTTGCTAAGAGGTTTTCCAGATCTCGTATTTTTTCTTTTTGAGCACCAACTTGTTCCGTTAATATAGTAACCTAAAAAAAAAAAAAAAAAAAAAAAACATGATCTAATTTACTGATAAGATAAGCATCTTGTAGGCTCTTTTTTTTTTTTTACAGAAAACCTAAACAGAGAGGCACAAAAACTGAAAGCACCAAATTAGTACGATACAGCAGATCCATTAGAAGAAAAATTTTGCTAACTGATATAAAATATCTGTGAAAAGGATATCCAATTTCGTATCATCTTTCAAATTTTGCACTGATGCCGAAATTGAATTTCCAAAAACAATAATTCACCAAAAATCTATTTCATGAGTTGATGTTAAGAAAAATCCATAGAGGAGTTAGCCATATTTCATACTACTTGAAGAATTTAATCAGTCAAAATAAATACGCATATTTTCATACTTCTATATTAGCTTCCAAATAACTTCAAAAATGTTTGAATCATTTTAATAAAGGGAAATATACTTGTAATGACAAGCTATCACGAGCCATTGCCAATCGGTGCAATTTCTCCTGTAATTCCGGATATTCTGGACAAGATACTGTTGACATTGATGGTGACGGACTCTACAACAACAAAAACAACAACAATCTAGAATTTCCTACATATTTAAAAAGAAAAATTTCATTTGAAGCTGCAAAATTTATAAAAATTAAGCTGAAGTTTTCATGCAGAGCAACTGATTAGAAATCATGGAAATGTAACAGATCCTTCATGACGACACGCTAATCTGCTTTTTTTTTATTGCTTCATTCCCAGGCTCTAATTTCGGTGGCCAAAACGAAAAAAAAAAAAAGTTACCAGCTGTGTCATACAAACTGAATCTTCCATCTATTCCTTCCTCTTCTATTTTCAACACCCTCTCATTACATCTACATTCATTGCCGTACTTGGTAAAACAACCCTTATTTAATTTAAAAACAACAACAATCTAATTTTAAGACTTCGCCAAAATCTTTTAACACAAATCTCATTTTTTTTTTTTTTTTAATTTAATCGGTTAAACTTGAATTTCACTAAATAGTTAATTTTATATGAAAGACTAGTTGATCAAGTACTCCTTTGCTCGATATAATTAAAAAAAAAAAAAGAAAGCCTTAATCGAAATGATTAAGTACTTCTTTGCCCGAGATAATTACTGAAATTTATTAGTGACGATTAGTAAGATAAGTTTTCAGATTCAACATCATAAGAAAAAGGCATAAACGATTTTACTGAAAGACAAAATTGAGATGAGTTTTTTTTTTTTTTTTTTTTCATTTGTTAACAAAAGTATAATTTCACTAATAAAAAAAAAAATTAAATAAATGAATCGTCCCACATTAAGATCGTAATGAGTTATTCCATGCATCGTTCGAGATATCCCACACCTCTTCTGCCGTACATAACAATCACTCAGAATAATTTCTCCCCAAGGATTTATGGTTTTAAAACTTACATAATGAATAGTCCTAGTGAATGTAATTGTAACTGTTTGGTTTAGATAGGGTAAAGTGAGTGTTTGCGATCAACTGCAATCTCTCAATAGAACAGGTAAAAACCAAAGAAATGGTCCTTTATAAAAGCTTCCAAAGAATATCCATTAAAAAAAAAAAAAAAAAATGTTAAAACTCGGTAAAACAACTCAAATTTCCGCAAACTAAAATGAAATTAAATAAAACGGTATGAATCATCAACAACATCATGGACTTCCTGAATGATACATGAAACTATTCAAGAAATGAAAGAGAAATAGTGGAACAGCTTTGGCAAATTTGCTCTGTGATCACCTTTAAAAAAAAAAAGGGCCAAAGAAACTGGACTGCTTGAGAATTTTCAGATGATTATTGCAAAAACTTCTGCAAGTTGTAACGTATTTTAGTGATAAGCAAGTTAAAATTTAAAGTGTTAAGACCAGTAATAGATTGAAATATTTCACTTAAAAAAAAAAAAATGGAATTATGAGAGAGGGAAGAAAAAATGAAACAGAGACTGCGAGTCAGGATTATGAGAAAAAAAAAAAAATTCACAAATGAAATAATGTGAGAGTGAATGAAATAGTTAACCACTTCGTTTTGCTTGCATACTGCCAGGATCATTTCCTAAAAGCAAGCATAAAACCATCCGCGACAAAATATCAATACTCATTAGCAGCCAGGCTGTTTCCATCCTAGAGAGAAAAGCCTTTAACGGTACAACTTCGCCTTTAATTTAAATCCCAAAATTTTATAACAGATCAGGTTAAAATAACCTAAAAAGAATGAATCCTTTGACTGAAATCTTCAAGAATCTAATTATTTAGGGAGACTTCCCAGACTTGTATTGCAAATCTTCCCGCAGTTTTTCCTTGATCAAAGTAATGAAATAAAAGCTATTTCTCAAAAGTATCCATAAATAAATGAGCTATAGATGGATTATAATTATCCTTACATGATTATTTTCAATTTCCACAATGAAACTGATAAAGGGCCGAATGGGTAAATAAAACTGACCACTTTGGTGTATAGTAAACAAAAAGAATTCGAAGTAAACAACCAGTAAACGTATTTAAAGTGAAAAAAAAGAGCTGGATTTGAATTTATCATTGTAATTTGACGGATGATTGCGTTGCAGATATATCTCTTGGAAGATGGAAAAGTGAACTTACTCTGGATGTCCAACTACCAGCACGTGGGGCACGACATAATTCCTGTAAATTGACACTGCCAGCACATGGACCGGTTGGAAGTCTCATGAGATGGCATCCAGTTGTTGAACCGTATTTGGAGTCGCTCAAACTACGATGAATTCGGTGCTGTTGTTTGGTGGATCCACGAAATCCACGATAAGGTGGTGGTGGAGGGAGAAACGAACAACTGGAGCCGCTGCTTAGCGTACTGGAGAAGCCCGAATCGCTGTAGTGTGTCACGTATGGCAGCAACGGACGTGATGTTGCCGTTGATGACGACGCTGTACTCCTTCAACACAAATGCAATAGCTTGTGTTATCAATGTCACTTACCACTCAACTCAGCTACAGAATTTCACTGCTGACACACGCATTCTACGTATCTCTTTACGCTCACTTCCCAAATGCACCATGAAACCTGAGATAACAGATTCCCTCGGGTCGGGTCAGTCAACGGGTCCTCTCAGTGGACTGCAATCCAACACGACTTTCAATCTCAGTTTAAATTTTTCCAAATATATCAGATGTGAAGCTTTTCGTTACTTATGTAGGGATATCACGTTAACAGCTAACTGACAGCGACGGTCCAGTGCTACCTTCACAGATGTTTGACCGCTGTAAAAGCAACTCAAGAGAAAAGATGAAATTCTGATTGATTAACTGCGAAAGGGGCCTTTTAAGGGTCCAATCTTGGGCCCATCAACAAATGCAATAAACAGAAGACATTTTAGGGGATAAATAAGAAAGGATAAAGGGGTGGAGTAGCTAACAGGAAAACAAATCTACATAACCGATATATTTATACGGGATATATGTAGCACCATCGGTAGAATATTATTAAATGTTTTACTCCTCCAATAATAAATGAAACGTGAGATAACTAACTGACTGGAACAACGGACCAACCGAAAGCGGATAGTGAGGACAGCGTTAAAGGTTACTGATATTAATTAATATAGAGCTCAGCTTAGGCTAAATAACAACCAGGAGTGTACTGGTATATTCACAACACATACACGCATATACACATACATACTGCCATCAAGCTTGTCGATCTCAACATATTAAAAGAATCCCTAACAGATACACTCTCCTTTGCCCTCCTTATCTTTTTTTTTTTTTTCCAAGAAAATAAAAAAAAAACTTTTAAAATGTCTTCGTTTTATTGCAAGTACATACGTATGTATATGGTGTATGTGTATGTGTGTGTGGGGTGTGTGGATGAGTATTTCAAACTACAGCAAACAGACCAAATTAAAGAACTTAGCCAAACTAAGTAAGAAATGGAAGACGGAAATAATCAGGAGTACATGCTCTATATGTTTCCCCTTTGTTGAGCTGCAAATGAACGAGTGTCAAAAACATTCTGAAGCGTAAATTAGAAAAATTCTTCTATTTGTAGGGTTAGGGTGGTTACCGCTTTCTTTTACTTATTTCTTCTTTTTTTTTTTTTTTTTTTTTTTTTTTTTTCTAGCTCAAACTTAAATCACACTATCAAAATGTTTTGCTTTGCTCCGATACCAGTTCCCACTATCAGCACTCTTTTGTTTCATAGCTATTTTTCTACTTAGCTATAAATTTTGCAAGATGTTTTTTTTTTTTTTTTTTTTTATTCAAATCCTTCTTAACATTTCTTTTCAAACATCATTGCATATATATATATATATACATCGAAAGAGAGAGAGAGAGAGAGCAAGTGATAAACGTATTTGGATGTTAATTTATATATATATATACATATGAATTAACACTTAAATATAAAACATATTTATCACTTGCTAGATGTGTGTGTGTGTGTGTGTGTGTGCCTCATGAATGCTTTAATAGCATCATCAGAAGAAATGAGATCCTCTCAACTGATCTATTATCGAGACTCATGGATTAACATTATTATCATCCCTCAATCATATATTTATTAATTTTGCACCAAGTCAGAATCAACTTTCATCCTAGTTTTCCATTTTCGTCCTATTAAACTTTTCTCTCTTTCTTTTTTTTTTTTTTTTCTTTTTTTAAACATTTATAAGGAATTTTGTGCACTTTTATACCGAAAATTGAATCGCTATTTGACGATTTGTTTTAAATGAATAGGAAATAACATTCAATTAGTTTTAAATTCGTCAACATTTCTTTTTTTTTTTTTTTTTTTTCTCAATTTCAGACATTTCGAATACAGTTTCTTTCTATGAAGCGATTACAACTGTTAGACTAGTTTCCCCGTAGAAATCGTTTCATGGATTTTATTGCAATATATATTAAAAAAAATATATCAAATTAACTTAAAATTACTGTTGGGAATTAAAAAAAAAAAAGAAAAAATCTGATGCATTTTTCCTGGTATAGATGATGGTAGCATAAATTTAGTGAAATGAATCACACCCGAATTAAAATTTCTAAGAATTGGCTGGAGGATGATGGTTTTCCATTCAATCCTTTCTAAATTCAAAATATGCAATCAAAGACAAAATACGAAGTATCATATACATCCTAAATTTGATGGATAGATTAATTTATCCATAGCACAAATATTGAATCAATAATGCACATGATGCTATCATACCAATCTTTACTACGAATCACACATGCTGTCACGATTTTTGTCAATTTTATCGCCTTATCACTCATTGCATAAACTAATTTTGCCTCAAAAAATATCCCCACAGATAAATATAATTAAGATATTTTTTATCAAACTGATGAAAAAACACTTGCGAATTAAGAATTTGAAATCTAGTTACAGAAAAGTTCTACTGTAAAAACCTTATCGATGATCGATGATCTTTGAAAACAGCGCTTCCTGTACTGCTTCGTAACGAAGCCAGTGATCGAGTACCAAAACCATCCTCCACGTGGCGCTGGTTTCCAATTTCGGCCATACCGTTCCAAAAGACAATATCAGTTGTCTTGGAAACAAATCATGGAGAAGCGAAAGGATGAAATTAACAGGTTCGAGTTATCAATGATTATCAGGATGAATAGCATCACCATAATAAATTATAATCAGTGCAGAAGGTTATCAAGATTAAATACTTGATGCAAAAACATTAATAACATGTATGCAGGTTACAAGTTTAAATATTGCAGCAAAAATCCAAAAAGGGTAGAAAAAATGAAGCATGTAAAAATTTTGAAATGAATATGAAGATATTGTGGGAAAGTCACGAAATGGTGATATTTGAAAGATACGAGCAGCTGATAAAAGGAATGAATGGTTATTCTGGAGAGGAATTAAGCATTGAACCGATCAGTTACAAACTTGAACCAGTTCAATGTAAAAGCTTAAGCTAATACTGCTACTGCTACTTCTACTACAATTACTACAACAACAACAACTACTACTACTTCATCATCATCTGCTACTGCAGCTGCAACTGCTGCAATTGCAACTACTTTAATTACTAACAATCGGAAAGCACAAGAGAAAACCATTACACATATGCTTCAAGATTTTGGAACAAACACACAACTGTTATCAGTAGCGCTCCCTCTTCTTCATACCTTGTAAACGTATGAAAAATTTACTACTCTTATTCTCTTCCTCAAATTTCGAATTATAACAGTGAATACCAAACGGATAATCACTGCAGAATCTGCTAGAATTAATGCTTTATCTTACCATCATCACCACTTATACCCTCTTTTCATCAAATAATCATCACCACTTATGCTTTTATTCTTCCATCCTTTCAAGTTTGCTTCAAAAAAAAAAAAGTGAAAAAGAAAAGGATATCCCATAATGGATGTTATGTTGCATATCCAGTATAACTGTTATCAAAAGTTACACATTTCTTAAATTTGGCATTTACAAAATTTAGTTTTTTCTTTTTGCTCTTGTTCTTCAGAATGATTGCCTATGGATAACAATTATTCTAGCAGCCATAGCAATATGAAAGGATGATCAATTATGGCTAACGCGATAACTGGTAGCAGTTCATTTGAGTGTGACAAAGAATATAATCAGTAATCAACAATGGTAACTCGAAGATAAAAATATATACTCAAAATTGTTTTCCCACCTCTACGGTTATTCTATCATTTACTTGTTCCTATTGTATTTCTGATATGTTTCGTCCAAAAACCATCGCCAGCATTAGAATATTATTTTATTTTTCAACAACGAAAAGAAAGCAAATTGACCTATTGAAAAATATCCCACTAAAAAGAAAAGAAAAGAAATCTCTTTATATCATATCATTTTTATCTGTAAAATTATTTTATATACAGCTAATTAACTTATTGCTTTTATATTATTTGAAATTTTTAATCCAAAATTTAAATGATAAGTTGGAAATAGAATTCCTTTGCAATAATTAACATTGATTCAGGATAAGAAATTATTGCAAGCAAAAGTAAGCAAAGTTGCTAATAACACATACATACATACACATACATACACATACACACACACACACACACACACACACACACACACACACACACACACATACACACCTACGTATATTCACCACCCACACACACACACATTCCACAACAGCAACTGTTTCTACGAAAGAACATTCCTAAGCTTTACAATTTGAGCCTCCGAAAAATTTTTAAAACAGGAATTCCTCATCGACAAGCTACATCCATATGATAAATGCTACAAATCGACATGTTTTATAATAATCTTGTTAGCACAATGATGGTATTGCAATAATGGGAAAAATGATAGATTGATGATTGAACGCTGGATGATAAGAGAAATATGAAATAATATTAAATATTTTTTTTTTTTCGATATTAAGCTTTTAAATCATTAAAAGAAAAGAATGAAATTAATAGATTTGAATCATTAAAATAATAATGAAAGCTTGCTGATGCAATTAAATTTAAAAATAATTTAATCATATGATGTTTAAATAGTACGATAGATTTTAAAGAACTATTATTATTATTATTTTTTTTTTTTTCTTTAACATTCCTCCTAATATTAATGTTACTAGCATGAAATGTGATATAACTATTAGCTGATATAAATATGTCAATGGAAATAGAAAAAAAAAAAAAAAAAAAAAAAAAAACAAAAGAAAATTATCCCTTCTTTCAATCCTCAATTATTGTAAAATATTGATGGCAACAATTTCTTATCGAAAAGTGTTTTTTTTTTTTTTTTTTTTTTTTTCGTAAAAAACTGAATCTATGAAGAAATAAAAGGATGTGGGTGACATCGTAAATTTTTCTAAATTGGCACTCCGTTTGCCTATCTTAATAATAATACTCGTCGTACATGTCAGGAAAAAAAAAAGTAGGATAATCATTATTTGTATTTTCTTTCTCACATCACTGAGTAAATTTAAATTTTAACTGAATATCCTTGAAAATAAAAAGTTAATCTTACACATAAGTCATGACGCGGAAGGTACTAATTTGTCTAATGCAAATTGGGATTAGAAACAGAATCCTGAAATCTATGTTGAAACTTATTAAAATTGCTTAAGATTGTAAATATTGAAATAAAACAATCATGTTATTCAATGCAGTCTATTTTCGGGAATTCCCGAAAAGACTCATACACTGAAGAAGGTTTAGATGGCTTGGTTATCCACAGCCAATGTGTAGTAAATAATTCGTTTCATAACATTGTTTTTACAGAACACTTGGTTTGGATCTTTTTGTTCAGAAACAATTTTTTTTTTTTTTTTTAAATTAAGACTTGTGTGAATATAATTTAATTGCTAACCTTTAACTAGTAAATTAAACAGCATGTATGCTACTTCACTTAATTTCTACATTCGTTAAAAATATAGAATATTTTTGATCTTGACGCATGAAATCATTAACGTGTTAAACTTTAAATTTAAATTTTATAAGACTTAATTTACAAGAAGCATCGCCTTTAAACTTCAATTTTAAATTTCTTAAGAACAATCAGTTCATATAGTAACAAAAAATGTTGCGACGGTGAAAAGAGATGATTTGGATTAAAAAAAGATTAAGCCAAAAAAAAAAAAAATTTAACTCCCTTAGCATTTCTTTTTTTTTATTTAAAAGCTTGGGAGGCAATGACAAATAGTCATTCAAACAATCCGTTAATCTCCTCAAAAACATTAGAATTACAGCTTAATTATAGCTTAAGCTTAAATCAATAATTGCACCCGTCAGCTAATTATGGTGTTTACTGTTTGTTACATTAACATTGAATTTTCGAATAAAGTTTTAAAAATTTGAGTAGGGACTTACAATTTTGTCTGTATCTTCAGTAACACATAACCAGTTCATGATTTTCAATCGAGTTTCTAAGTCAGGCTTAACAGATATTTCCTTTCGATCGATTGCCTATAAAAAAGAAAACTTTGCACAATCCAAGATTTTTGAAACACTGTACTGAATATATTCCTCCTGGGTGGAAGTATAAAGTTTAAAATGTTTTAAGTTTTTTAAAAAATTTTTTATCATATACTATCAAATAGATTGGTCATTCAAATAACACGCATCGTCCTGTTGCAGCGCGTAATTTTATTTCGGTTTAAGTGCATACTGCCACAGATATTTTGCGTCAAAACTTGTCGCTGCTAACTTACCGTAAAAAATAAGAAAATAAATAAAATGTACACAAATTTTATATTTTATGGACCAAAACCGGTCAAAGGTTAGGATAATCACATTTAATGAATCTAACCTTATCCGGAAAATGACTGCAAAAATCATGCAATACTGATCATTTTAGGACCCAGCAATGATAGAATTGATTTTTGATAAGATTCCTGTTTTTCCCTAAATTTCCCTTTCCTACACTTTCATTAATGAAGAAGATTACTCCAATAGTTCCTGTTATCCTAAATTTTATTCAGCCAATGTTATTCATCCGTTCGTCATCTGCTGTTTGTAATGTAAGCGCGTCTTCTACTGATTTTTATTTCATTTCACTCATATATTATTTTATACACCAAAAAAATTTCAGAATTATACTACCAATATGAAGACCCTACAAAATGACTTTTGGAATGGCAAATTGTAAAGTCGAGACAATATGAGAGGTGGAAAAAAAAAGTAAACTGTTCAACTGACATCACTTGATAATGAAAATGTAGTGCTAAAAAATTATCAGTTTCGGATAAGGACCTGTACTGGAATGTCTGATGTAATGTTTATAAAAATGAGCTTGATTGTACGTTACTATTTTTGCTTATTATTTTTCTAGCAGTCATTTTTCACTCAGTATTTTAATACTTCTATATTACTAGGTTGATTTTTTTTTTTTTTGCGTTACACAGTCACATATTTAAGTTAAGATTTTATTTGCTTCTCTGCTCTATTTGTTCTTGGATTACTTCGATCAGCATATGCATACCTGACCAAATAGAAGCGAAAATGTGATGTTGAAAAAAAATTTTGGATACAAAAAGCATATGTAGTGCTCTCGCATAAAACTATTCTTACATGGTAAAATAATATCCGAGTAGGCATATATCATTTCTTCTCTGAATGTTAAAACTACCATGAAGTTGTAAATAAGAATTAAATAAGATATAAAATCGCACTATGCGTAAGAAAGGAATATATGATCGCAAATGAACATTGCAGTTTAATGACCAGTCAACTAAACTTGCAAAATTTATCAATAAAGTGTAAGGTTGTCATGACATTTATTTCACTGGCCGCAGACAGTATGAATTTCTAACTACTGTAAACAATCGCATTTTGCCGAACTCATTTACGTTATGATACATTAGTATAACAAGCCCTTTAATTATAAAACTTAATTAATTCTCAGTCTGAAGTACTGTAATTGAAAAATTTAGCAATGCTCTGATCATTTACTACAGTGTGTTTACTGATAACGTAACATACTGGATGGGGTTATGAAATAGGCTCGCATGGCTATCCAGCAGATGGCTGTGTTATCGGTCATTCAGGACCATTCATCAATGTCGCCGATAAAATATGGGAATGGATTCCCCAATCTACTTGAATCATCTAGATTATAATTCATAATTACCTAGATGATGCCAACTAATCCCAGAGACGTTATATTTTAATTAAAAATGAATAATTTAATTGTATTAGAAATCACTGAAGATTACCAACGCTACTACATTCTGTATTACAATTATTTTCAATCTGTCTGTATACATCTACGGGTATCAGAGACATTATTTTGAATTAACAGTGCATTTATTTCACCGAAGTTTTATTTCGAGAACATGATGAAAAATTTTGCGTGTTTAAGTAAATTTAAAACAATTTAATCAGCGCTACCAACGAAGTTAAACTGTCCTTTGATTTTTGTCCATGTATGAATGTATAAATTCATTTCAATTACCTGCACAAAAGCATCAAAAATGCTGATATTGGTTGAGGTAGTAGATGAGGTAGGAACATCTGAAGCAGGCATCCCATCACTGCTACTTGTGCCCGAGTCTCGATTATTTTCATTTTCATAATCCATCCAGTTATTCACCGATGAATTCCAATTGAATGTCTGAAAAAATTTAAATGAAGAGAATAAACCGCCATAATGGCTGTAAATCAACTAGAAGTTACTTTCCAACACCCTGAAATTCACATATATATTTGTAGATTTCAAATTGAATTAAATAAAATAGATTAACATGCATTTATATACATATGCAATTGAATAAATGATTACTCTTTGATTATGCAGTGTACTTAAAAGACATTTCGATGTGACATTTTAGTGTATTTTTTTAATGCATCTATAAAACATTATTTCTTTTGACTTTTTAACCAAAAAAAAAAAAAAAGGGTGAATTTTAATTTTAGTACAACGAAAACAGTTCTTGTGTGCATGAATTGAAAAGACGTACTGTAGTGATTGCTCTCTCAAATCTGAGGACAACAGTTTCACCAAAGTACTACAAGAAGAAGGCTATGGCGATAATTTTGCAGAACGTCAATGAACATTTCGTGAGCATAAATGAAATTAGTTGCATAAAAAGGAAAAGGAAAAAAAAAAAAAAAAAAAAAAAAGGCAAGGTAAATATAACGGATCCCACCTGCACACCGCTAACAGCAATATCAGCTTTTTCTGAGGCAGTATTGCCATTATTTTTCATTTTTTGTTTCGTTTGAAGGATTGTACTGGCAATTTCTACGTTATTTTTCTGCTCAGCACCTAAAATTTTTTTATCATTAATCTAAAAAGAAAGAAAATTTTTCAATTGCTAGTTATTATTCTCAATTTGGACTTCAAACAAAACTTACATGACTTTATATACTTTAGAAATTATTATAAAATGATGCAAAATTTGAATATTCAAAATAATTTTATTATACTGCTACGGAAGAGATAAGCAAAAATTAGTAATCATTCCATTTAATGAAAGAAATAACCGGAGCAAACAAAGATAATGAAGGGAAAACACTAGAAATTAATCACACATTTGCAAAACTCAATGGAAATAATTGTACTGTTCAACTAAATAAATACATAGATCGTAGGATCCTTCAACATGCAAAATAGACTAACAATGTTATAAAATAACAGAAATTGTTTCATGTGAAAAGTACGTCTTCTTTTATTAAATAAAAAGCCAAAGATCGTCATAAAATATCCCATTATCATGAGGATTAAACCTTAACTTGACTTCAATTACCAAAGAATGTCGCTAAGATTCAATGCAACACCAGCCTGAATGATTCGTAAAAATTATCAAATATGGTAATACTTAAGAAATGACAGCAAAATCGAAACAAAAGTGAACACTTCTACAAATATTTATAAAAATATTGCAGAAACACATGTCTTTTCGCATTTTTTTCATTTCTCCATTATTCTATCAAATCTGCTGGCTACATAAAAACAAAGTTTGCCAGAATTCTATCATTTAATTTTACCATTCCACTTCCCAGTTCCCTCTTCAAACCCTTTCCAAATATGGGAGCAATTATGGGTCATTCTGTCACTAATTCGGGACTTTTACCCTCATTTTAGTACACGGAAGATTGAAATTCACTATTTAAAAGTCAAAATTAGATACAGTATATATATTTTTTTTTTTGTTAAGCCATTCGTATTCGATTCTATTGGATATATATATACCATTTTTTTTTTTTTTCCCACCGGTCTAATCACTATTTTCAATACTTCCACTTCACTTCTGTTTCGCAATGTAAGCAGCAGCCAAAATGTCTACATCATCCGATAATGTTTACAAAACCAGAAAAGATGAGTATAACAGTGTTTGTAAAACTGGAAGAAATGAAGGACAGTTTCGAACTATCAAATAGCAACAAAAAATTTTGAAAAAAAAATACAATCTTTGAAAAGATAAATATTTTCCCTAAAAAAAAAAAAAAAAAAAAAAAAAAGGCTATAACAAAAAATATAAGAAACGGAACGGCGAGTAGTAGAGAAAACCGGTGACAAATGGAAATGGAACACTTTTTTTTTTTTTTTCTTTTTTTGATTGTAACACAAAATCGACTGCAAATGATATTTTAGCTGACTGATAAACCATATTAGGTGTTTAAATGGTTGATAAGAGTGAAAAGAAGAAAATAAAGTCTGGTACAGTTCGTACTTTAAATTGATAATGTAATTTTCTTTTTCTTCTCAAACTGAAAGTTTTTCAAGTCAAAAACGATAATTGGGAAAGGTTTGCATTTATTCCATTTTTCGATTTAACCATAACTGTTGATGCTTATGGCATTTATGAAGTCGAAACTGAACGAAAATTTCTTTTCCTATCAATAGTTCCACTTCTATGTCATTATAATTTGATGGAATGATTTAAGGCCAATATTCAAGTTCACTACATCCTCAGAAAAAAATTGGAAGGAAATTTAACACTGAATTTCTGACAGCTTAAAGTCCAATTAAAAAAGGAGCTGATAAAATTATCAGGGTTACTCGGTGCTTTCTCATGTTCAGGAAGAGGTTCAAGATAAAACTGTCCCGCTAAGACGTTCAGCTGATGACTAACAAATTACCCGCTGAATTAATCTATCAAATACTGAAAAACTTTGTTACACAGCATGGATCTTCAGAAAATACATTCATTATTTGATTAATTAACAAGGGAAACCGCTTGACAATTCGATTATCAATTCATTTATTACATGAATAATGTTGTTATTGATGACACAATGTGTTTACATTGCCATTAAGTTTCGCAAACGACTAAAACTTTTCGTTCTGAACTTTACCTTGAAAGGACCGAATTTAGAAAATAAAAGAAGTAACCAATACATTGTGATCTATTGATAATGAATTAATTCTAGTTTTTTTTTTCTTCACTTCCCGTCTAAAATCTACAAAAATGTTAATGAATATTTTTGAATTAAACAGAAGAAGTAAAAATAAATAAAAACAATTAACCGCAATTAACAGCAGAAAAATGAGTTTACGAAAGAATAATGGTTATGTTACGGAACCAATCGAAGAAATGATAAATTAAAGAAAACAGCAATGAATGAATATTAATTTAAGTTGGGATAAATCAATGACTGCATAAAACTGCGGTAAATGTAATCTTTCATCCACAATTAAGTGATTAAATTCAACAAATACACAGATCCAAAAGTGAATTAGTAAGAATAAGTAAAATTTCAATAATTCTCAACCCTTAACAATGAACGTGTGAAAATAATACAGTTCACATCGCATTCCACTTATTATTATCATTATTGTTATGAGACCTGTAAAAATGCTATAAATAAATTTTGAAAACTTTTATTTAATCAGAAAATTTATGCAAACCTAAGAACGGTTACTAAATTTACAGTTCGAAAATCGTTTAAAATGGTAACATCGATATTTGTGAACAAAATCACACAGACACACACACACATACACACATACAGATGGATACATACAACATGCACACATACACACACACACACACACATATACACACACACATACACGCACACATACACATACACATACACACACACACACACACACACACACACACACACACACATACACATACACATACAGATACAGACTGCAACGAAATAATGGTTGACAGACCGAACGACCGATTGTGAAGGAAGAAAGGAATCGATAAGTTGTCAAACGCTTTTGAATGAAAAAACGTTTAAAGTTGAATGAATGTATGAGTCATCCGTATGAGACGTGATCGTATTCTTTGTGAAATGGATAAATGAACTGTTTCAGAATTTAGCAGAATTGAAATGTTACTCATTTGATGCTAATTGAAAATATTCCTGAAATTAGCACTTCAAAAAAGGGAAATTAAACCGAGTGTATTCCGGAAATGTGAAGAAATTTCACCATTTCACGAATTTTCCGGCTTCTGTTTACGGGAAAGAATGTGAGCGAGATGGTGTTGCAATGATACCTGTTTGCATTGTGATTTAGTGAGCATTTTTAAAAGAATAAAAAATGAACCGTAAAGTGAAAATTGAAAAAGAGAAGAAAGTTAAACAAGATAAAAATTTAAAAGTTTGGAATGAAAGCAACCCCAATCAATTGGTTATTTTAATTAAATAAAGCGTAGAGTAATTTTCTCCATACTTCAAATCTGAAAGTTTTGACTAAGAAATGAATTTTTAGTCATCGAATGAGAAAAAAAGAGGAAAACTATCAAGTCCAATAAGGAACATAATTCAAAATTGAGGAACTATAATTAAATTTTTGATATCAATTAGTATTTAGTAGTAATTCGAGAGATAAGAAAAAAAAAAGCGAAAAGGTATCTATCTAGACATGAAAGGGGTTTCGTATTAATGATAAATGCAAGCAGACAGATGACTATGATTTTTATGGAAATAACCTTTAATTTAGAAAATAAAAAAAAAGAAAATATAAACTTTACTAGGTCATAATTTATGACCATTGTTAAGACATGAGTGACAGTTCAAATCCAAATACGATGAAAACACTTGAAGGTAATTCGGATACTGTTATCATTTGTTAAGGATGAAAGGAAAAAAGAAAAAATAAAAACAAAGAAAAATAAGGCATAATACTGCTGAATAGCTGTTGAAGTACATCAATTAACAACTCTCTTTGGAATTTTGAAACGAAAAGAAAAAGTTTATAAAATGCTAACGGAGAAAATAAAGGACTACTATTTAAGTAGTAATAAAAGATGAAAAAGGAAAACAAGATAAACTAGTATTTTCAGAGGGCAATTTTCCTTTTCTAATCCTTTCTGTTTCAAACAAAAAAAAAAAAATTTCTAATAATTTTTTTTTTTGAAAAGATCATGAGAAAAAAAAAATTAAAAATCAAACATTTCAAAGATGTCAGAAAAAGATTCTTTCTCCGAGAGACCAGGTTACAACTGATGAAAAATCAGCAGATTTAAATCAATCTACCTTTTCGATGATGACGTAATTATAAGCCAATACAGATCGATTTATAATTGGCCTCGTAAAAAATATTGGCAAGAAAAATTTTCTTTTCATTTGTTATTTTGGCTCTAGCCAATTACAATTAGCATTTTCATCTTAGCTCCTGGGGAGCATATATTTCGCCGCATTTTAACACTATCTCATTTTTACACTATGAATAAGGTACATAAAATTTAAATTAATTTCCAAATTTCAAACAGAATTATGGTAATCTTTCTCAACTTTGAAAAGCACATTGTTGATTGAACATAATATTTCACATAAGTTTCTTCTTTTCTCTTTTTTTTTGGTTGTTTTTTTCTTTTTTTTTTTTTTTAACCATTAGAGAGAAAGACATGAAGATCAGTTGAACTCATGACAAATATATTACATCAACATAGGCACGACACAATGACTGATGCATTATAATCTGTCGAAATTAGCAGAAAATTTTTTTTTTTTTTTTTTTAACTTTACAAAACTTCAACAAAATAAAATCCATTTACCGTCAGCGATAAAATTGAGTTCTTCAAGCGCTAAATTGAGGATTCGATTAGCTTCATCCAGGCCACCTTTATTCATTGTCACCCGTTGCATCGAAATACGAAAAAAACAAAAAACAAAAAAAAAAAAAAACAAAAAAAAAAAAAAAAATTGAAGGAATATTTTCACACTGAAAGACCAACAATCAATCATTATTACACAAGAAATATATCAGAAAGCTTCGGTCGAATGCATTTAATTAAACAATTTTTCTTTTAACATTGTTATCAATAAATTTTAGTACCACTTTGCGAGGCAAATTATTTCGTCACACATTTTAATTAAATAAGATCAACTGCAAAACAGAAATCTGGAATTCACTAGTAATTATGAATTAAAAAGTAGCTAATCAAGTACGAATATCTTGATAAAGGAAGGGAATTAAAATTTACGATTAAAAGGATCAAATTTTATGCAATATATAAATCTACAAAACCTTTAAAATTTTTCCGTCATTCGAAATGAAAAACCGTTTCTTAAAATTAGTGAAAAAATAATAATAATTTTGATATTTTATAATTAAAAAAAAAAATAATGCTTAAAATAGTAAAGCAAGAAAAGAAAATGAATACATTATGTTCTAAGTGAAACTGTAATTGTTGGATAAGCAAAGTAGATAATTAATATATTATCTTTACAAAACGGCATCTGGCAAACATATGCAATTCCTTTTTTCTTTTTTTTTTTTTTTTAAATGAATGTATATATATATATAAAATTAATTCTAAATATATATATATATATATATAGTTAGTTATTTGCAATCTGCTGCAATCTAATATTTACACAAATTTAATTGTTGACATTTAGATATATTTTGACATCTATCGGAAGCTAAAAATTGGTTTCACCAGGAAAAGTTCATTCCCAAATTAAATAATATTTAATTTGACTTGACTAGTAGCAATGAATTTTGCTGCCGGAGGTGGCACCAATTATTACTATTTTTTTTTTTTTTTTTCACTTTTGTATAATTTTACCTCTCTGAACAGAAAAAATATTTCAAAAAAAAAAGTTTATTATATTCTAATAAAATTAACACTATATATATATATATATATATATATATATATATATATATATAAAGGAATGTTTGGCAATCATTTTCTAAATATATTCTAAAAAATTTATTAAAAGTTAAATTATATGCATCAAAAAAAACAAGATAGTCATTGACAACAACACGTGTGATGATGTTTTGCCAATATAATAAGCTATCAGCTGTTTAGACTATTACTGATATTCCTTATCACTCAATGCCTGTCGACTAATAACATATGGCAGTATCAGCAAGGCTTCCGTATAATTTCTATAACAAATACTTTAGCGTACTATTATAATAAGTATCTAAGCCTAGTTTGGAAATAAATTTCCTGCTCTAGTCTTATATTTATCGTATTCTGGTGTTTAAATTGACTGATCCCAGGTCGTCCCTGTTTCTTTTTTTTTTTTTTTTCTTTCCTTTTTTTTTTTTTTTTTTTAAGCGTTCAACAGTTTCCCAAATAAAACAGAACGAATTACTGTCACTGCTTTACTTTATTCGTTCTTTTTCGTTCTTTTTTTTTTTTTTTTTAGTTGTAAAAATAAGAAGGAAGTGTGAATTTACTGAGTGAATATGAAAAAAAACAATAATTAGTAATTAGCGCAAAAATTTTTGTGAAAGATGCAAATTTTTTCCGAAAATATGGACGAAAAAAGAAGTAAAATAGATAAGACCATCGCGCACAAGTAAGTGTATACATAGAACAGTAGCACAGTTGGTCGAAGTAGCCGGATGAAATGCGGGTAAATGAGCGTTGTAGAGATAATGAGGGGGTGGAAGGGATGGTAAACGTAAGAAGGAGGTAGACGTGAGGGGGAGGTTGAACGTGAGGGGGAGGGGAGAAGACGGAGAGTGCTTGGAAAGGACAGTGGATGTGATATGCCTGGTGTGTGTGTGTGTGTGTGTGTGTATCTGTCTGTCTGTCTGTCTAGGACGACTCGACAGTAACGACAAACAGTGTGGTGACACTGATGAGGGAACTGTGAGGAAGCATCGAAGGAGCGGAGAGGAAGAACGAAGCTAGACCTTAGCTCCGAGCATGCCTTTCATGTAAAGGTCGAGGTTACGGGTCGTCGCCGTAACCTCGACCTTTCCCAGTGGTGACTTACGAATTGAATGGTACGGATCGATACTACAGATTGCACAATACCTCAACAGCGATTGGGAGGAATTTTGAACCTTAGCTTGAAGGAAAAAAATTTTTAAAAACTATCTGAGAAGTGGCTAAATTGAATGGTGTTGCACTGATAATGTGATTATTCATCTTATCAAATCAGCACCTCTCAAACTGCAATACTAGAAAGCAGATTATTTAAGTGTCAAATAATTTATTTAGATTTTAGTTCATTCATTTTCTTTTCAAAATGATAACTAAAACTTAAAAATGGGATAAGAGTTATAACAGCACGAAGATTTCTTACCGGTTATCAGCCCCAATTATGAATCACTTTTCATTCTAAATTGCCGAGAATTTTGTTTACATTTCTCTAAAGGTGAATCTTAAGAGTGAAATAGAACTAAACTAATTTGTCTCGAAAAGTTAACGAGCAGAAAGTTAGGACTGCAAAGTATGATGATCTAAATGAGTGAAGGTAAAGTAAAACCATTCAATTTACAATGTTTCATACCAATTTCTGGATATGGAAAGGAACGTTTCCTTACGGAAAAGTAGTCAAAAGAAACTTCATTAAGTAGAAATAGAATAAGGGTGAGATAAACAGAGAGAGTGAGGGTGAGGAAAGAAAAGAAAAAGCAAGAAGGAGAGAGGTATGGAAGTCACATCAAGTCTGTTGAATATTTTGAGAGAAATAAAAAAAGTTCTTTTAGACTTAAAATTTGGCGTTATTTTTGCAAATAGTAAATAACAGTTCGTTTCTGAGTGATAAACAAACTAAAAATATTTCGTATTGGGATAAATAAGATGAAATTAATGTTATTTTATTAATGAGAAATTTAAGTTAGTTTTGGATTACACCAATTCATTGATTTCCAATAACCTTTAAAAAGTTATCATAATTTTCGAAATTTAAGTAGGGTGACACCGCATTCCGGAATTGCCTATTTCAAGGAAGTGGCATAGATGTTTCCCGAGTTCATATTTTAGTTCACAAATGCCTGAAGGGATGATTGGAGGGCGCAAATTTTTTCTATTTTTATTTTTGTTCGTTGAGAATTTTACTTATGTTTTCCGGAATGCGAATAACGGATGACATATTATGATTGCTTCATCACACTTAGACCAGTCGTTGTCACTGTTCAAGAAAACATGTGTTTGTTTTATAGGAAGCAGTTGTCCGTGAAAAACACGTGAAGTGGACTAAAAATATGGTTGGATATGGTACACACGAGCTTACGTCGTTTGAGTACAGTGAAGCTGGTTTAATTTCTGGAATTGCAGCAAGATTCCTTATACAACCTCTCGATGTTTTGAAAATACGATTTCAAGTATGCAGTCAGTTTCGACTATATTGCAAATTATTATTTTGTAAGTTATTTAGTGGAATTCAAATAATTAAGGGAGATCCATTCTGGATTTAATGCATTGTTCTCTTCAGCAGGGAAGCTTATTATAGTATTTTATTGGAATGTGACTGAAACTTAGATCAGTAGACCTGAGATCTAGACTAACTCCACTGATATATTTTATATTCTGAAATTAACTTCATAAAAAATCGTTGAAAACTATGGAAAGTAATGTTTTCTTTTAGAAATAGTTCTCTTAATTATCGTGAAATCGATTTTCCCGAGTATTTCTAAAACAATAAATTGTTCTGGAAAACTTACATTAATTACTGTTATTTATTATTTTTGATTTTAAACAATAGCTGTTCTAGCTTCAACGAGAACCGACATTCGGACAAACGAAAGGACGATATTGCGGTATCTTGCAAGCTTGTTCACTAATATATAAAGATGAAGGATTAGCTGCATTCTGGAAAGGTCATGTTCCTGCTCAAGGATTATCGGCTGTTTATGGAATTGTACAATTTGCTACTTTTGAATATCTTACTAAACAGGCGTTACGATACCCATGTAATGTTTCTTGGAATCCATTTGGACAACTCTGTAAAAGAATTGTTTGAAAAAATTATGCTAGTACTTATGTTCTTAATTTTTTCTGCCTGTTATATCCAGTAGTTACTTTCCTTTTTTTCCTCCAGTAATTATTAAAAATTAAGTGGTATACTTTTAGTTGCGAATGAAAATCGACGAGTAACAGATATAATATGCGGAGCATTATCGGGATGTGCGGGAATGACTTCTGCCTTACCATTTGATGTTATTAGGACGAGATTGATTATTCAGAAACAACATAAAGTATATTTCCTGTAAACTGATGTACAAGTTTGCATGCACTGTGTCAAGATTAAAAGAATATGTGTTTGACACGTAATGATTCGGATTGTAGGTTTATAATGGCACATTCCACGCCGTAATTTCAATTTGGAATTCGGAAGGTTTTCGCGGTTTTTTCCGGGGAATCACTCCATCATTAGCTCAGATTGCCCCTTATATTGGTGAGTTATTGAAATTTTCCAAAATCTGACTAGTTGTTTTTATCTTAACTGGAGATAATTGATCATTTGAACCATTTCGTTTTGCAGGTTTGCAGTTCTGTTTTTACAATGCTCTCAGCACTGCGTGGCAGAAGCTTCCACACCATTTAGGTTTGTCTCGTAATTTCTTAATCTGGAATTGTGTTATCATTCTTTTTAAATTTTAAATCATTTGGATTTGAAAAGTAACTTACAGGATCTGTTGGGCCGTTGTTTTGTGGTGCTTTAGCTGGTGTGATATCGAAAACAGCCGTCTATCCTTTAGACATTGTACGGCATCGTTTGCAAGTTTGTTTTTGTGTATTTCAAGATTTCTTTCTTTTCAACGTTCATTTTACAACATACTGTTAAAAGACATTGTGGTCTCACGAAATTAATTGATAGTGATGATAAGTATTTTGTTTAGGCCCACTGCTTCAATCAGTTCAACCAATTACCATGGGGTTCAATGTATTCCATCATTGTCAACATTTTAAGAGATGAGAAAATTACAGGTATTTCTTTTGATTGTCTTATTTTGTTTAAAATAAAATCTGCTGTTCATCGTTTTTCTCATTTTTCCTTCTGCAGGATTATTCAAAGGACTCTGGCCGTCTCAGCTGAAAGCTGCTTGTAGTTCCGGTTTCGCCTTCATGTTTTACGAAATCTGTCTAGATATATTACATGAACTTAAATCACGTTGATATATGTGATGGTACTCTTCATATCATTTGTCGTTCGCTCAAATCTGCTGCATATAAAGTATTTTTGATGTGATGTGGAATTGCAGTTTGACTGTTTTCGTTTTGTTAGGAAAACAAATCACCATCCTTCATTAATTTCTTTTGTGAGAAAACAAATGTAAAAGCTGTTTCTAAAGTTGGAAGCACATAATCATTTTTTTTTCCGCAAAAACAGGATTAGAGAGTTATCGTCGCTTTTTAAGGATAATTACTGTACATATATTTTGCTTGTTCTTTTGATTTCGTCTTTCTTGCAATCTTTTTTTTTTTTTGCAAATTACGCACTTTGCTCATTTTGATTGTTTAAGACTACTGTCGTAATTTTCGGAACGATTAACTTGTTACTTTTTGTTTTGCATTTTCTTGTTAAACGATTTGTCTGTCAATCGGTCAAAGTTTGCTTTAGTTTTCAATATCAACTGGAAGAAATGTTTCATATATTTTGTGTTCACTGCATTTTTTCATTTCGGATTACAATATTAAATTCCTCGGGTATTGCCATTATCTTCATTGTTTCGGGAGACTACACAGAAATTAATCGTGTATTACCTGTTTTGCTTGTTAAATTAATGATAACTGCCTAACTGCCTTACAGTGTTTGTTAGGTCTTCCAGAGCCTCAGAATATTCTTGGATACTAATTTGTGATGCACAGCACGCAGTGTACGCTTCTTGCCTATGTGTTTTAATTATTTATAGTGCAAGCTATTTCTGTGCAGCTGTACTGTTGTAAGTAAACAATCTTCTTAATTCCTGTGCAATAGATTCATGATATAAGCTGTTAAAACATTTCATTCATTCTATTGTTTGATCAAATTATAAAGTTAAAAGCTTTCCTTGACAGTTTTTATTGGGAATGTTTTCAGCCCAGGATTGATAGCATCTTCTGGACTTCCGGACTTTTCGTTTCCTAGACCATAGTAGATTTTCATTTTTAAGGAGAAAAAAAGCCTCACTCTCTTTACAGCTCAAAAAAATCTTGCATTTGCACATGTAAACACCATTCAGATGTCTAAAAAAGAAAACGAAAAAAATGCATTGTAATTGGTGTTTGGTTCCTTACTACTGCAGACTGCAGGGGCAGTAACGCGATTTTGGGTCACTGGTAGGATCTAAATTTTCCTTCAAAAAATCTTCAGCTGGTTTTATTGCAGGAATTAAAAATTAAGATTAATGGCAAACTCATAGCAGCGAGTGATGGACATTTCTGGACCACAATCGGTTTCTTTAGACATTGAGCTCGATAGCGATATACGTCCCCCCTCTGTTGCCATTTCGTGTCAGGTAATTCTGTCAAAAATTTTAGAAAACAAAGTTGCGATATAGAACAAAAAGAAATGGATTCTAAAATTATGAATCGATTCTTCATGCTCGTCAAATGAATATTTTATTCCCAATATTTTTCAATTGCTACAGTGAGTTTTACTTTATTATATTTTTTTTAGGATGATGAAAAGAAATCGATTTCCTTATTCTCATTCAACAGTCCTCCACCTTACGCGTGGGATTTAGTTCCACCGGTTCCTAAAACTATTACTATTACTAGCTTACCGAAGAACGGCTTACGAGAAATAGAACTTTGCCTTAATCCTCCGTCACGTGGTTCAATGCTTAACTGGGAGTATGTTGCCGCTGAATTTGGTTTTTCTAATAGCAGGATCATGGTTTGTATAATATTGTATTTTCTTTATAGGGAGTTCTTAATTTTCTAAATTTCATATGAAAATCTGTAGGAATTTTATAAATTCTACACTGCAGAGCTATAAACTTTTCTTGATGGAAAATTTATTTTCAGCATTTGCGAACATCCGTAAATCCAGCTGCGGAAGTATTGCGAGAGATTGCTCATTATCCTTTAAAGAATTTACTTGACGCATTAGCGAAAATTAATCGAGTCGACGTACTCCTATCACTGCAATCTTATCTTGAAAATATAATAGGAACTAGTGATGCAGAAACTTTGAGGGTTGATTCAGGTTTGCTTTTTTCATAAGGAACTCAAAACTATGGTTTAAGTTCCACTTCTGGTATAAAGGGTTAATTAGTTCTACTCGAAGTTAGAGTCAAAGATTATCTCAACGTACCTAAGGAAGAAGCAGAAGTATGGTAGTTGGTTTCATCAGTTTTTGTAAAGTATTGGTTTGATATTATAACACTGCAGGGAAAAACGATATCCTGATGTGCTCTACGTCTTCTTCTGATAGTTTCGTCCGTCCCAGCGCATCAGATGCCATTATTATGGATAGCAGTCAGAAATGTAATTTTTCAGTGTGGTTATTTCATAAAATTCGTAAAAATATTACCAAAGCAACAAATCTTCCTGAAACTTTTGTTTCGGAATATGTAGAAAATCGAAATATATTTTTATGGAGGAATGTGAAAAAAGCGTATACTTTGCAGTTATTTTGGTGACACATCATGAGTTTATCGCGAGTGACGCGTTACGAAAAAATTATAAATGGTTTCTAAAAAACTTAAGGTATTTTTTCAAATTATTCTAATTAGTCATTCCGTGTTTTTGATGACTGTATCGAAAAAAAGGCCCGATAATTACGTCTAATTCAACTTCCTGGCTGGAAAGAGATGAAATAATTTTTTACTGAGTTTTTGCACAAATCCCTGGAAAAATTATAATTTCAGGAAACAAGCTAAGCAAGCCAACATGTCTGCGTTTGATATTGACGACTACCTGGAAGCAAGCTGCCAGTTTGAAGGTTTACATACGTTATTTGCTGACGTAAGTTTGTCCAGCATTTGATTGGCCACAACCAGCTAATTGAAAAATGAAATACCTAGGAAACTTTACCATCCTGAATTTTTCCCTTTCCACTGCACCAAAGGAGCATCATTGTTAAGATTCGAATTTCTATGTCGATTAGAAATAGATCCGTTCTGGTTTTTTGCGTTTAATAAATCCTGTGAAGTGATTTTTTGCTATTAACTTACATATATTTGACGATAGTAAGATGACAAGTACTGACAAGTTTTTATTTTTATTACTTTTTTTTTCTATTTTTTCCAGTTGGAGGGGTTTAATTCAAACTTACGTAAGAAAATGAAACTTTATTTATACAGTTAAGTGAAGAGATTCTAATTTATCCATTTACTCAAATTCTATATTGGAAGGTCTCGTTAAATTTACCAGTACGATTCGAAAAGCACATACTCGAACTCGGACATATCACTTATTGCTTGGGAATTTTTTCTCTGATGGGTTTCTTCTGGGCTTTGTAGCTTTTGATACAAATGTTTTTAGGCATCCAGCATAGTTTGTATTTTCACGGATGATTATTCAGAAATGTTGAAATTAACTGGGAAAAAGCAGTCAGTGACCGTGAAGCAGTATTTGCACAAACTTATGAATGCTGAATTCATGGATCGAGGGACCAACCAACGCTTTTCCGCTGTAATTTTCCAGGTAAGCAAATGATGGATTGTTTTAACTGTTGTTAGCTGATGAATGAAAACTAAAGCCTAGTAGTATCATTTTCTCTAATTCTACATTTAGACTTTTTGTTTCATAAAATCAAACTTGCACCGTCCGTCATGATATGGAAGCAGTGATTAAGCAGCATCAAAGGACAGGAGGTATATATGCGAAGGCTTAAACAAGGTGGTTTAACAGCTGCCATGTGAGCCGTTACCAAGATGTCAGTTGTGGTGCCTTGCAGGATATATGCAGAATGACAATGATAATCTTTGCACGATTTTCCTCAAGTTTTTAGGTGATACTAAAATGACAGGAGCTTGTAATTTATGTTTATTTCTTACAAACTTAATTTCTTGGTAGCTGTGGGGATGAACGAAGTTATCAAAATGTATTGAAGATAGATTGAGACCTTAGAATGCTAATATTTCAGGGAACAGGACGTGATGTGCTTCCTCTTGGTTGGGCAAGAAGTACACTAGTCTACGAATTCCCTGCTAATCATGTACAGCTTTTCAAAAAGTTATTTATATGAGAATTAAAGTTGACCTGATGTAATAAACTTCCAGTGGAATTCATATTCCGACAACCGATCAATTCCACATACATATCCCTCTAGTTTCTCTTCATTCCAGGAAAGAATGCTTAAGTATTTTAACTGATCAGATGAAAATAGTTCAGAAATCTGCAGTTTTAACATTGTGAGAGACGTAATATGTAAGAAAAATTAGTTTGAAAAACCAAATCAATAGTGTAAGCTTGAGGAAAACAAGCACTTCACAAGTTTCTACGTCCTTCGAAGTTATGCAGAGGGTGTTATGGTTACGACGAAATGAGTATGGGTCTGATGAATCTCTCATCTGAAATGATTTACGTACTGCTGTGACCAAGAGATACTCACTGCTGTTAACACTGACCGCAGTCTTATCATTTGTGTTCTGACGATTTTTCCTTTTGGTTCGTCAAATCGGTCGTCCTTTTCAGCGTTTGTCATAAACAAATTGCCGGGATACAGCTTCGTATATTCATATGTGAGGAAAACTGCACGTGAGAGAAGTATGTGACCTCCCAAGGCATTTAAATTGTTATATAAATACCGTTGTTTTCATGAGTAACAGATAGAAATCGACTTTGATAGTGGAAACGTCCAGGTACTGTGCTGTTAAGTCAGATTTCTCCTGAATTAAATATTAAGTACAATAAATGAGTCCCCTGTGTTCTCTTTCCCTACTACGTGCATATATCTAAATATTATTGACTTTCCGGATGATACAATAACAAAGACTTTCCTTCCTGTAAGGAGAAAGATGATATCCTACTTTGCCGGTAGCAGGGTACAGTAGATTTCGTTCCCACATTTTCAATGAAATGCTCGTTAAATACGCTACACCATTTTCAAATACGGACCTGGGCCTGTTCACAGGGAATTATTTTCAAGCAAGTACCAAAGACATGACGATTATTCGATACATCAAGTATACTTAATGATAAGAACTGTTAATATGATGGAGGGAAATACCCTCAAATCCCCCTATGTATTCATTGGGAATTTAGAAATTTTCAAGCTTTCAACCATACCGTCACTACTAATGCAACCCTTCCTGAGTTTTTTGGTTAGAACGCAATATGTTACTGCATTCGATTACTTCATTTGATGTATGTCTTTAATTCCAAAAGGCAAAAAAAAAAAAAAAAAAAAAAAAAGAGAACCTACCGAAAACTAGTTTGTAAATGTTACGTCACAATTAACACTGGATAGAAAAAGAGTTGAGCGAATTTACGGTAAGAGCAAGTTTCTGGTGCTGTGCATATGACACTGAACGACAAAGAGGAACTGAATACTGGATTTTCGTTTGGGCGCTGTAGTAAACAATCTACATGCCTGCAGCGTCCTCCGGAATATCCGAAAGGTAACATGGATAAATTCTGTTCTCGCACGATGACATCTTGTATTGGAGGAAATCCTTTCCCATCAGCCGATGTGTTCAACAAGTTCCTGGAAGAAAGTGTAGGGACGAATTCTCATGATGAAACAACGCAGCTATCCAAATCTCGCATCCATCAACAGACGCACAATCCCGAGATTTCTGGACTGTAGCAGAGTGAACCTCTAGTGGCGTTCGCGAACTGGCTATAAACCCACTGGACGATAGGAAGCTTCAGATCGGCTGAAATGAACGTTAAATAGCTGGCAGGTGGGAGGAGATAGAGGATGGGGGAGGGGGTATGGTGTGGTATGAAGTCCGGATGGGATATTTGGTTGGCCATTTTCAATCCATAATTGTTTGATACATTTCTCTTCCATCTCATTTTTCTTCAGAATTCCTTTTCACTTTAATGGAATGATCATGTCACTTCACATTATCACGTCAACTGCCATTATTTCCAGTAAATCTATTAATGATTTCTATTTAATTTTTCCATTTCTTATTTCATCCATATGATTGCACGGTTTGATATGCTAATTCGCACTGAAACATGATACTTGCATCACGTATTTCTCTTGAAATATTAGAATTAGAATCGTCATCAGTTTGATTCTAGCATCTTTCTTGGATCATTATCATCAGAAACATAAAATAATTTCGGCATAACTTCTTGTAATAAGATCAGTATTCGCGATATGTGAGAAAGTGGCGAAGGAATATTAAGAAGTTTAATGCATATTATATTACAGGTTGCTGTATGAGACATATATGACTTAAAAATATACTTCTGTTTTAAAGTTTCAGTCTTCCAAATTTGTTTCATGCTATTAATTCGTCCTAGTAATTCTACTAACAGGTAAATTACTTTATTTCATATTCTTCTCTGGTACTATCCTAATATCTCTGTGCGGTTTGCTCCTCCTTCCCTTTATTCTTATTTGCTAACGTGAATTTTGATTCTCCTCATAGATCGGAACAGTTGTTATTAAGGTAGAATCAGCTATAGATAAATGATTAGTGGAGATTATATTTTTTGCATTTTGTATATGTTTATATCTATTTTTTTTTAATGAAGCTTTTATTCCGTATGGGTTTATTTCTAATACAGTTCATGGAGTAAATGTTTGAGGTATTGCGAGACGGTTTGGGTCACAATGCATATAAATTATGTATCGTGGAAATATTATGAAATACATAATAGTGGAGATTCAGAAAGCACCCAACGGCAGTCATTTTTGGAATGAAAAGACTTTTAGCCTAATCATTGTTTCGCTATATTGCACATATGACTTCCATATTAAAATACCAAGTATTTTAAATTATTGGGACATTAAAGCTTTAACAAATTATCAAGTGTAGGGAAAAGATAATTATGATTATAGGATTTTCTTGCCTGTAGTGCATTATGTCCTGTCGCAGGTTTAACACCGTACATTTTTATTTAAAATTATATCTGGTTTATTTTTTTTTTTTTTTCGGGTGTTCGCTCCATTCGTTGCTTTTGGCGGCAGAAATGAGTAAGCAGTTGTTCTCGTCGAAAGCGGATAATCGGATGACTACCGTAGTTGCTACACCTGGTTATGGGCCGGATCGCCAAGTTGAAGTGCAGTACTCCGATACGAAGGTCACTTGTTCGAATTATTCGGTTGAAATAGAAATACTTTTAAAAATAGGTTCAATTCTTTGTCGAAATAAAGTTACATGCAAGCCAGCGTGGTCCGAAAACCCTTTTTTTGTATGCATGTTGACTGATACAATAGTTTCATCATCTCTTTTCTTCGGAGTAATCAGTTCAAAGAGCAGTAAGCAATATTTAATTGTGGTGTGTTCTGATTCACTTTTCTCTTTGTCTTGGTATGAGCGAAGTCTTTCACTCAGAGAAACTACTCTAAAAGTGAATTCATATAAAGCAGTGAAGCTGAAGTGCGATCAAAATAAACATTAACATGACGATTTTGAGCGAGATGTTGTCGCAGTTGATTTCTGTAATGCTTTCATCTCATGTTGCTTGTTCGGTTATTGATTGTAATATCATTTTTAGGTAATAGGCAATGGTTCTTTCGGAGTGGTTTATCTTGCCAAACTTGCCGATACTAACGAACTTGTTGCGATCAAAAAAGTTTTACAGGATAAAAGATTTAAGGTAAACTTTAACCTTATATACTCCATCAATATGGCACTTTTAATCTCAAAAGATTTGTTACTAGATGTTAGCTGTAATATGTTCGTTGTTCAACTTTTTCGAATCTGACAAATTGTGGTTTATTCCAATAAAGAGGAGCTTAATATTGCACGGAAATGAGTGAATAGTGCATTTATGAGATGAATTTTGAGCGAACTAGTCGAATAACTGTACCATATCTGCATGATTACTCTATGAATTATTTCATCATTGTTTTATTTTAATCTGTGCTCTACGAAGATATGCAGTGCTAATGAATAACCTGAGTGATGTGTTTCTTAAGTTTCTGAGCTTAAAATGCTTGTCAGGTCGTAGATCATACTTTTAATTTTCGAAATAGCTTTTTTTTTCTTTTCAAATCCTTGTTCAAAAATTTGGCTGCACATGATTTTTTTTTTTTTTGAATTCAGTAAGACTTACTGAAAGCGAAGTATTTTCAGAATCGCGAGCTGCAAATAATGCGAAAATTAGAACACCAGAATATTGTAAAATTGAAATATTTCTTTTATTCTAGTGGAGAGAAGGTGATTCAATTATCGTGATTTATTATTTCTTTGGGCGGTGTTACCAGCATGTTATGAGGGACCTAATTTTTTGCATTTGCAGTAATGGGGAAAACACCGAACATGTGTTTTAGTGACAGTCTGCTTCGGTTAGATATACATTAGTTTTCTTGAGTTATTTCTTCCTTTCAGTTTCTTTACCTTTCTAATCACTGGTTTATTATTATTTACAGAAAGATGACTTGTTCCTAAATCTTATACTCGAATATATTCCGGAAACTGTCTATCGTGTTGCGCGGCACTATTCAAAACAGCGACAAATCATACCTGCACTTTACATAAAAGTGATCTTTTAAAATAATTCTGTTCGCATGAAAAGTCTTTCTCTTGAATAACATAAAATACTGGACAATTCAGTTTATAAATTACGTCGAAGTATTCTTTTCATGTTTTCAGCTATATATGTATCAGTTATTCCGAGCGTTAGCTTACATACACAGTTTGGGTGTTTGTCATCGAGATATCAAACCGCAAAATTTACTACTTGATCCGGATTCAGCAGTGCTGAAGCTTTGTGATTTCGGTTCGGCAAAGCATCTTGTCAGAGGAGAACCCAATGTGTCATATATTTGTTCGCGGTACTTTTACAATGTTGTTATGCAAACGTATGACTATGTGTTTGTTTCTTCTGAGTGCCAAATTTTGATGTGCTGTCTGAACTTATCTCTGGTCGTTTCTCAGTTTTTTTTTTCTTTTTTTTTTTCTGGTCCATAATTACTGCCATGCTTTCAGTTACTATCGTGCTCCTGAACTAATCTTTGGTGCAACTGACTATACGACAAGCATCGGTAATATTTTTAGAAATATGTATCTTCGGTCGCAAATTCTTATAAAGATTTATATTTCGAAATCTTTTTTCATAAACCTTTGAATTTCAGACGTTTGGTCTGCTGGAACAGTGCTTGCAGAACTTCTGCTAGGACAGCCAATTTTTCCTGGCGATTCAGGTGTGGATCAACTGGTGGAAATCATTAAAGTATTGGGTACGCCCACACGTGACCAAATACAGCAGATGAATCCGAATTACACTGATTTCAGATTCCCACAAATCAGAGCAAATCCCTGGCAGCGTGTATGCTTATCAGTTTTTCAGTACTGTTGACTAGTCTGTTTGTTCTTTGGAAACAGACATGTATCTGTGAGACATTGCTAACATTCTTTGTTGTTTTTCGAGCAGCATGGCTTGTCATGAATGTGAGCACTCAAATTTTCAGGTATTTCGGCCACGCACACCCTCGGAGGCGGTCGATCTCGTTTCGCGTCTGTTGGAATACACGCCGAGTGCTCGGTTATCTCCATTGCAAGCCTGTGCTCATACATTTTTCGATGAGTTGCGCCATCCTAATTGCAAATTGCCTAATGGTAGATCAGTGCCACCAATTTTCGATTTCTCTGAACAAGAGTTGCGCATCGAACCAAATCTTAATGCCGCACTTTTACCTCAGAACTTTGCTCGAGGTTTCATTCTTTTTTTAGTCAAATTGTTCAGACTCTTAGTGGGTTTCACTTTATATTGACAAACCTTAGAACAGGAATTGTGCTTGTTCAGTTGTTCACAGATTGGTTTTTCATTCTCGATTGTCATTTGCAGAATTTTTTGATCTTTAGGAACGTCAGCAGCAGTAGGTAGTTCGTCGTCTTCACCAGTGGAAGCGTCTGCAACGGCAACAGCAGCAGCTCCGAGTGGCTCAGCTTCAGCTGTTAATACAGAGCCTACATCAACAGATGCGTAAACCTCATACACTTTTCAACTTTTTAAGAAGTAACCGAAGAATGCTGGGCATTGTAACCTCACCATACAGGAAAGCATGATTATGGATTTTAGACTGCTCCCAAACTTTTAGCGACACTGCTTCGGAAAATAATGCCTTTGACTTTTGAAATTCTCTTTTCTTCCTTCCCTCATTATTTCATCATTGCCTGCATTCTTTTGTGTACATATTTGCAGGCTCCTATTAAATTGAATTTTAATTAGTCGATATTGAATTCTCCCATTTTTCAGGAATTTTTTTTTTTTAATTTCAAATGGTTTTATTTTAAATCGATATTATTATATTGATCTATTAATAGTTTGAATCGTGAATAAGTTCTTTGTGATTCAAAAAGGTGACCCTTACGTGATTTCGCATAGTTTCGGATTTCGGATGTGATTTATTTTATTTTGTTCTCATATTTTTGTTTATTTAAGTTGCTGTTCTTTCTTTTTTTTTTTTTTTTTTTTTTTTTTTTTTTTTTTTTTTTTTTTTTTTTTTTTTTTTTTTTTTTTTTTTTTTTTTTTTTTTTTTTTTTTTTTTTTTTTTTTTTTTTTTTTTTTTTTTTTTTTTTTTTTTTTTTTTTTTTTTTTTTTTTTTTTTTTTTTTTTTTTTTTTTTTTTTTTTTTTTTTTTTTTTTTTTTTTTTTTTTTTTTTTTTTTTTTTTTTTTTTTTTTTTTTTTTTTTTTTTTTTTTTTTTTTTTTTTTTTTTTTTTTTTTTTTTTTTTTTTTTTTTTTTTTTTTTTTTTTTTTTTTTTTTTTTTTTTTTTTTTTTTTTTTTTTTTTTTTTTTTTTTTTTTTTTTTTTTTTTTTTTTTTTTTTTTTTTTTTTTTTTTTTTTTTTTTTTTTTTCATTTCATCTTATGTACGCAATTCTAAGAAGTTCTCTTGAAGGGAATGGATCTGCATTCTTGAAAGTTTCGATTCAATAAGCTTTTTGTTTGGTATTGTATAACTGTTGTATAACTGCAGCTTTGTACGATTCAGATGTTCTGATGAATTCAACAAATTCCATGTTTAGATGGTAATTTACATTGCATCAGCTTCATCCATATGTTATATGCAGATATTTCATTCTTTGTTTGATCCAGAGTATTACCAAATTTTAGAAATATACCTGCTAGGAACGTATGGAACTAAGTTTGATGGTTTACGATGCATAATGTCCTCAATGTTAAATTTATTGTTTTTTGAATTTGTCATTAGTGCCCAGGAACTGCAGGCTCTGCGGTTTGTGGGCTTTTGCACTTCAGTGAGTCAAAAATATAGTCTGTTTCAGCTTGCTTATATTTTGCTGTTTTTCAAATTTATATGAAATTTCATTTTCGAGTTCATCCATTGTGCATACGCTGAAGTTCAAAAAAGACGGTTGAAAATTGCGCGAAAATGCAGCCAAATTTTTTGATACACCACAGTGTAACATGAGATTCCTTTTCATTGAATAAGAAATTTGTAATTGAACTATAATTTCTGCAATTGGTGGTGATTTGTAATGCTTTCTTTGTACATATGTTCTTCCAGTACTAATCAAGATATGTTTAAGATTAAATTTGTCTATTTAAGCAGTAATAATGTTCTTATTTCAGTTTCATTATGTATTCTTGATCCATTGTTCTATATACTGTCGTCCTTCTTATTGTACCGCATTTCATATTCAAATTGTAACTGATATTTTCCCTGTATCTTTTCCTAGCAGCAATACTAATTGTTTTTGTATAGCTGTCCTGAGGAATTTAGTTGTTTTTTCGTTTCAGTGGTCAGATTATTATGTCGTGTGGCATATAAGAGCTCAGTTGTGACTTATGTTTTTGTGTGGCATATAAAGAGCTCAGCTATATATATATATATATATATATATATATATATATATCTTTGCATTTCATTTCTATATACACATATATATATAAGAAAACAGCTAATATAGGATTACCTGATTAAATCTCTGTCCCTTTCCCTCTTTCTCTCTCTCTCTCTCTCTCTCTCTCTATATATATATATATATATATATATATTTATATGTTTAGAGACATTTAACCAGCTAATTCTATATTCTCAATCATTTTCATAGACTGAACTTCCGTTTGGTGTAATTTCGTGATGTTCTGATTTTTATATCACTGAGTGTCTAAAAAGATTGAAGTGAACATTTGAACAGATTCCGTTTAGCGATAGATTTATCCCTATTTCTATTTTAGGAGAAAGCTTTATAATTAAAAAAGCTGGAAAGAATGTTCTTAGCTTCCTACTATTCTTCGATTTTGTTCCACTTATATAAAAAAAAATTGCCTGTCAGTAGTACCTCGGTTTGATAAATCAGGGACGAGTTGCTGCAGCAATGGTTATTAGTGTAGTTATATCCTGATTCTAAGATTATGTTAAAATATTAAAGCGTCTATTTTTGGGCTGTCCTAAATGTGACTGAATGCAATTATGGTTTAGCCGTTATGCAAGATGAATTGATTCCTTTCACTTCGACTACTCACTAGTCACACTATTCGCTGGTGGACGACACTAAATGGTTATTATACTAATTATAAATGATATTTTCATAGAGCCCAAAGTCTTGCTTGGCCTTTGCAAATTTGCTGTAAAGTAATAGTTGCCAATCTCATCAAAGTTATTATAGTGATAGCTTCCTTACTCCTTCAATTTATTAATGCTATGAATATACGCATTTGTTCTATACGTAACAGAGAAGCCTTTCTAGCGGTAGGGATAATTCTACTCGAAGATTTGGTAAGTAAAGTTTGCATAGATTTTAGAGGAATTGACCGACTATAATCAAATCAAATTCATTGGTGTTGCAAGTTTTTTTGATGGTTATAAGCAAAGAGTAGTACTGGAGGATCGAAATTTGCCCTCAAATTAGGTGTTTGGTTTTAATTCAGAAATGCATCTACAAAAGGAAAAGAAATACTCTTGACGGCTTCAAATTTAGAACTAGGGTATAGTTTTGACTGTAATCGTCCATGAGCTACTGATTTTTTCTTTTATTCATAGTCATCCGAAATCATAAATTATCCTATTTATTCAAAATAATTTTTACGGAAGACTTTCCCAAAATATATTAATGTATTTATAAGTGAAGAGCCAGATTTAGATTTATTATTGTAAATGAAAGTTTGTTAGTGAACGCGTATAACTTCTGGAGACATGAAATTCTGAAGTGACATAAATTGACATAGTATGTCAACAAATGGGATCATTTCCAGCCAGGTCTCGAGTGAATCGTAGTGGAACGAAGCCAATATCTCCTTTATTTGGTCCTTTGTTTTCCGCCACAACATGTATCTAAACAGTACCGGACTTTAATTTGAGGAATTAGTGGAAGTGTTATTTTTAAGAACAGATATTGTGAAATTATCATATCAACAGGAACAGATGCAGACCTGGTATGTTCCGATTGGAAGTTCAGTGCATTGCAAATTCCACCGTCTATTTTCCTAAACAGAATTTGAAATTTGAGTTGATAGAATCAAATTAAATTAAATTCCCTTCAGGTCGACTTAATTTCCGATTATGAATATGATTTTTAATGCTTTCAAAATGGTAAGGATCAATAATATAATAGAAAAAATAGTTCCTGCCCGATGGATAGACCGAAACAGCGATAATAAAAATTTATTGAGGTTGCCAATCCGGGCATAAAAACTTGTTTTCATTATTGATTTTCTGACCGTAATATGATCATCTGATGTCGGATCATGAATGAAAATTGTTCAAGTATGGGTCAGCTTTAATTTTAATACTTACATTGGAAATAAGTTTATGAGCAAATTCTATAATTGTATTTGTACTCTACAAATTATTTTCGGCACTCAGCAAGGAGCAAGAACTGAATATAGAATGAGATATATGAATATAGTAATAATGAGATAATGATAATATAATAATGAGATAATGAATATAGAATGTACCTGACCAGCTTATCTGAAGCTTCCTGTATTGATGTCAAATTATTTCTCGTTATCTAATTATCAGAAAACGCTTCACTTTCAGTACAGCTGTTCTGTGGCCAGAAAATATATATATATATATATATATATTCTGGCCCATATATATATTAATATATATGGCACTACGTTGTAATTCATGATTATTTCGTGGATAAACAGAAATCAAGGTTGTCTGATGATTTATTTGGTAGAATATGGTCAAATGGCTTTGTAAACATTTCTAAATGAGGTGAAAACTAAGTAAAATGAACTAACACATTAATGATTACCTGCATATGACGACCATCCTTGTAAATATCAGTTTTTGAATAAAAGCATCCTTTGAAAAATTTATCAGTACACATTGTGAAGCGTGCTCCTTCAAGAGCGAAATATTCGAAAAAGCAAAAGTATGTTGGTTGTACCGAAGGTGGAATGCTTATCAGTGGACTGATAATCTGACGGATAGAATCATTTGAGTCATCATTATAGGATGCTACTAGATATGCATTGATTCCGGCAGGTCGTGTCATAATACCGGTTAAGGGATTTGAAAAGCCATCAGTTCCGGTCGATATGGTCCATCCAAAAATATCGTTCAGCCAGTCACAATCTTCCTCTGTAAATTTTTTATAGCTACGTGATCATGACACTTGCGTTATTAAATGTATATGATCGAGAATAATGTGTTATGGAAAGTTGTTACAATCCTTACGGGATCTTATGAATTCGTGAATGAGCAGAATACGCAAATTATCACCTTCAAGGCGTCATCTTGTAACACCTACGTTGAAATGGTACGTGAGTGATTTCATATGCAATAATTTAGGTATCTATTAACGTATATTGCGCACAAATATGACAGTACAAGTAAAATTTTCTTTGTGATAAAATATTTGCGCTCTTTTACCTATATTTCCCTTTCTTTTCCTTCACTTTTTTTTTTCTCTAAATCTAAATGGAGAAAATTAGAATTATGAAGAAGATGTCTTACCAGCAAGATTGCAAGATAGTTTCAGGCATGAAGCCACTAGAGAATCTTCCGCTGATGACGCTGCAAATTGAGATCTATATGGTTGGCGTACATTGGATATTTTCTGCATGGCACTCAGTTCCTCAATATCAACTAAACTGTTGATGGTGTCGTGAAAGTTCTTCAAAGCAATCGGTTCCTTCGGTTGCATTCTCCGTTTGTTGGAATCTAAAGTGGCAAATGTTGCTTTTATAGTGCAGTCTGGTACAAGATCTCCATCCACAACAATATCCTGCACAAATATAGCACCACTGTGTCGCCCAGCAAAATTATCACCCAATAGAACAATCTGAAGTACAAAAAGTTTGTTCAAGAATGCAATGTCTTTTTATTTATTATTATTATTATTAAAATTATAAATTATTAGAGCGATAAAATTTTCTACAAAAAGCCTCTTTCCTAGACAATTAAATCATTACTGCACTAAATGCTTTTGAAAATTCGACAAGTCCTTATGAGACTCAGCTTTATTTTTGAAAAAAAAAAAAAATTTTTGAGCAGCATAGGAAAAGCTTTGTCTATTAAAGCAATCAAAAAATTTAAAGTGAAACGAAGGAATTGACTGAGAAGTGAAGTTTCAATACCGTTAAAACTTCGTTCTTTGGAAAACATATTTTGATTATAAAACTCTTTTCTTTCTCATACTAACATACTTATTGGTTATTTTTAAACTATTAATATATTTTAAATCGCTGATACACCATCAGCGAATTTCACGATGAAATCTTGTTTTGACACATATGCATGCGGTACTCATTGGCTTCTTAACCAGTTGGAAAATTTAAACAATACCTGAGCAGGTGTAGTAGGATCACGCGGTACAGGGACATTCACGGTAACCGGTATGCCATTTTGGATTGGGAACAGATTGCAGTTCAAACTGGACAGGTCGTCATGTGCATTGCGGCTGCAAATGTGCAAATTTGGTTGTTGTTGATCAGATGGACGATGTGAAGAGGATCGCCAAACTGTTGCTGTAAGTTGCAGTGGCGATACAATACATGGCAACAAATCGGAAACAAGTTGTCCACTCTCCCAGGTATTCCGATCACCGGATAGAAGTACCGCTGCAGATGCATCTAAAATTTCACTAAAATTATAAATTGAAACAAGATTGGATTAGTATACCTGTTGCTACTCATAGTTAAGTTGTTAATTTTGTCTCATATTTGTAGCCTCAAAAAAAAAAAAAAAAAAAAAAAAAAACTCCAGATTATAAAATTCTCCAGTTTTTTTTTTTCTTTGCTCATCTAAACGTGTTGAAGAATGGGTAACTAACGGATAGATTGAATGGGATAGTATGATTTAATGTGCTAAAAGAAGTTTATAAACCAATTTCACAAGGCCAATATTTAATATATATGAGACATGACGAGGGATAATGCGCTAGATTATTCTGAACATTCATTCTTAACCATATTCAAAGTTCTGGAACATTAGCATGGAACGGGGAATGGAATGACAGCGTTTTCTCACCTGGAAGATGAGTTCTTTGAAGAGAATTAATCCATGGTTCGGCTTCCGGTGCAGAAATTAGCACCTTCCAGTCTAGTTCATCTTCATTTGTATTCGACCATCGACAATTTGTATTAAATCCATGACAATTCAAATCAGAAGCCAACTGTATAACGTCCAAATTTGCTTGTGCATTTAATGGTGCAGCACGAACTGATGGATAATCATCGTTCATGGCATTGTAATTAACCGTATCAGAATATGATCGTGCATGACTCGCTGAGATTTCGAATTTTAATGTATTGAATTTCGAAATATTTTTTGAAAAATTGATGATATCTTTTTATCCTTTTCATTTTTGGCATCAGATAATGAAATGAAAGAAGCAAAAGAAAGATTTGGAGGATGCAGAATGCTTTAAAAAGAGTATGAGCATATTTGATTGATTGATTTCGTGCATTAAAAATGCTGATCGATATGATAAGATTATTTGATAACTGATTTAATTTGTAAATAACAAATTACCAGAATAGAAAAATACCTGACGGCACCATTGGATATTGAGAATGTAAGTCGTAGTAAATTGGTGGAAGGCATCCTACACCTAAATATTATTTATAATAAAAATATAACATAATGAATTGTCTAATTCTTGTTGTGAGATTTCATTTATTTTTAAACAAAAAAAAAAAAAATTGCAAATAAAAAAAAATTTTCAAAAAAAAAAAAAAACATTTCCGAAAATTTGTTTTCAGTAGAGAAGTGTTGGAAAAAAAATTGTTTTAATTTTTACATTATGGAAAATCAATGTAATAGAATAATGTAGGAAATAGCCTTTATGTTGTTATGTATTTTGAAAATAGTGGTAAGAACAAAATGCAATTTTGTTATTAAATTAAATTTAAAACTCTCCAAAATGTAATAAAGGCTGGAAAATTTTTAGAATTAGATTGGGGAAATTATTAAGAACAGTTTTTAATTAGAAGGAGAGAACAAATCACGCTGATAACAAATGATTACCTGGTTTACTTGCTGGTAAAGATATTAATAAATAAATGGGTTGGAAATAGTAGAAGAAATTATTTCTATTTAAGGAGAATGTTCTTCTACTAGTTTGACGAAATGCGGAAATATTACTCTTGAAAAATGCAAATTATCAACTTTGCTTTCGTTTCTGGATAGCTTCCAAAATTTCCCGGTATGTCGTCATCGTTTTTTTTTTGTTTGCTTTATAAGAATTCAAAAGCTTTCCNTCGTTTCTGGATAGCTTCCAAAATTTCCCGGTATGTCGTCATCGTTTTTTTTTTTTTTTTTTTTGTTTGCTTTATAAGAATTCAAAAGCTTTCCGGTTTCTATTTTACCGTTTTAATTAGTTTGAATGCTTAGAAATTACAACGATTTATTTGAATATATTCAAATGTTATTTTGAAAGTCGCAATAGCAAGAAGTTGCAGGAAATGCTTTTATAAAATATCTTTAGTGATGATAATACAGAATTTGTTCATTGTTATTGCATTAAAATAGCGATTAACTGTTACGGTAAATACTATTGTTTTAATTGTTATCATCATTGTTACAATTACTTATCAGTACTGACATCGGCTTCATTGTTACATTTGTCAGTTAATTTACTGCAATTATAATTTTTCCATTTTTCCATAAAAAAATATGGAAAATTTATTCGCTATTTTTTTTCCATATTATCCAACAATACAAGGTTGGTTAAATTTCGTACTTTTATATTTATTAAAATTCTTAGAATTATCGAAAAAAAAAAAAAAAAAAGACTAACTTACATGAGTGTAAATAGAAGAGGAAAAATGAAATGATGAATGATGATTGATGAAAGAGCATCACTTCATGTGAACAGTATCAGTTCAGTTCAGGAGTTGAATTACACCTGTACTATCTCGTCCATCGGATATTCATTCCTCTTCCACTGTCCCCCGCCCTATCTAGTGCTTAATCTTTTCATATTCTATTTAATCGTAAGCAATCGAATCAAGTCCAGTTTGGTCCGATTTTATATCCCACATAATAGTATTCTCTTCCTGTCTTCTCATCACCTTCCTCTTTCCTTTCCGATTTATTACACATCATTATCCTTAAAATGCTGCAAAATATTTGAAGAACGAAAATAATAAAAAGGTAAATCCATTTGTAAAACATTAAATACCTTCATTATCTTTAGTGATCTTTTCCAGAAAAATCAAATTTTTCACCACATTTCGGAATTGCAAACAAAACATTTCTCACTAGCAAAATTTCTCCTTCTATCGATGATAGCAATAACAGGCTATCACCGTTTAGGTTTTCAAGATGTTTGTGAGATTCAGAAATTAGATGTTGAGCAGAATGAGCATTTCTGATGGAACTTTGCATCGCTGAGCTTCACTTCAGTTACTCAAATCCTAGAATAAAAGTAAGGTAAGAGTGCGCAGGATTCATCGGATACGGGGTCAACAAGCCTCTCTTCTCCATCTATTCAACACCGTCACGAAGTATCACTGATTCCATTTCATTAATCATCTTACTGAAGGGCAGTACAACTTGCTAAACCGATTAAAGCGATCGGTCCAATTTTGCAAAAAAAATAAAAAAGGAAAGAAAAATACTAACTGAATGACATCCTCACCTTCACGTTTCATTCAGAAATATCATTGTTTGTAGTTTTTTTTTGAAGGATAAAAGAGGACAAAGGTTTAAAAATATTCATAAACAGAAATGATAGAAATTGAATAGGGATTATGGATGGATCGGAATTTAATGAAAACGAAGTGTTTGTCAATTTATTTGCAGAAGTGATGGATGGCACAGCAATGTCGAATGGGGTGAAATCAGGGATATCAACGGTTGATTATAAACATCGTGTAGAATTTCGTTTTTCACTTGAAAATTATCACTTCAAATAAGCATGCCCAAAACTACGCAGCACTAATTAAACGTAACTTACGCATACAGTTTGCGGGCCAATTAGTTTCGTTGAATACTATTCTGAAGCAGGTAATTGAAGCATGTCTTTTCGTGAATTTATTTACTCAGCAAAATGGCACAGGAGACTTCCAAAAGAATTTTAAAATTATCCTTCGAAAGCAACCGAAAGAGCTACAAAATAGATTTTCTGACTAACTGATGTTGATAGGATGACTGGTATAGACTGTAATGTGTATTGTACGGTTACGTATACAGAGATGATGGCAAATGTTGATGTTCAAATTGAGTTTTCTTTTTTAGAGATATTTTTATCAAATTGAGATCAATTTTAAAAATTACAAGGAAAAATAAATGAAAAAGTACTTAAATGATGCTGCATGAATGTGTGGAATTTACTTCTACAAAGCATCAATTCTAATATAGCAAAGAAAATCCAACTAAAGTAAGCATAGCAACAGTGAACAAATATCATATGAAAGGTTGTAGGATGCATAAATTTGTGGCAATGCATTTTGACAAATAACAACTAGCAATTAAATTTAAATTTTTCTCATTTTGTATTTTCATGTTCGAATTCTAATTTGTCATAATTTGAAGCTAAATTTACTGCGTTCTATTTTAATCCCGCATTAGTGCATATTTTTCCTCTATAGATTCTGTTACGATATTTTGGAATTCGAACGCAACTGAATGAGGTGAGGTATAACTGGGGTATTTTACTTACCCACAAATTCAAATAAGTGGAAGAAAGGCAGCAAAAGTATTTTACAAATGGGCCTAATTAAAGTTATGCTAAATGCTACGCAGCTAATAAGAAATACTTATTATCAATATCTATTATCACTTTTTTCATTAAAAATAATTAAAGGAATTGAACCTAGCCTAACAATACATTCATTTCCCTTTCTCTACAAGGAAAGAAAAAAATTTCCAAAAAAATATATTGGATTAAACTAATGATTATGCCCAATTTTTTATTTCTTCATAATAACAGATGGAAAAATTTGATCTCAACTTCTCTTTCCTCCTCCAATACATTCGTTAATGAACAGATGATACAAATACTTAACAAAACGATGTATACCGTGAAATATCGGGATAAAATTTTGATGATTTTTTTTTTCCTTAATTTTTGGCAATGAAAAAAAAGTGAGGAACATTTAATTAACAAGATGTTCGAAATTACTAGCAATCAGATAATAATATAATAATTAATAAAATAATAATAATAATGATAATGGCAATGATTTATAATAATAATTATTATTATAGTAATGATAATAAACAACAATAATAATAGTAATAATGATGTTGAAGATAACAATAAACTTCGACAAATAATAATAAACTATATTAAGTACTAATGAGAAATTCAGCAGCATCCTTAACAACCAGTTACACATGACATGATTTTCAGGACAACTGACTTCATCTAGAATGAGATTTAAAGCATTAAAGCATCAAGGATTATTGGAAATGAAATAAATTCACACAAAGAGGAGAAAAAGAAGAAATTTAAAAAAAAAAAAAATATGTCTTAAAATTTGGTCCTAAATTTTAATTACATCTTTGCGCTGATTTACTGTAAGTTTATAAAACTTTTGAATTCAATCAATTCTACGAATATATCTAAGAGATTTTAAAAAATTGTATTGTTTTTGCCACTCCTTAAACTATCCGAAATTTCGATCACAGTCGTATCAGGCAGAAGCACAGAAGAACTAAGAATGTGGCAAATGGCGAAAACCAAGTGCTTATTGCACCACATCTGAAATTATAAACCAGTATTTTGAAAAGCAAAATGCTTTTTTTTATTCCCTTACTAATTAGTAATTCAAACATTTCTTTTTCTCGGAAATTCTGGATATTCTCTCTTTTTAACATCGGGAGGTCAAACAATTTTAAATTCGTTAATTAACTTACGTCTGACCACTCGGACATTTCTTTTCACAAATTTCTCCGTAGAAGGAATCCTTACAAGTGCACCTGCAAGCCGAAATGATCATTTCAACTAATTGTCTGCATAATTGAAAATTTACCTGATTATCAAAACATTTTTTTGAGTAATCTCATCACATTTATTATGAATTTATGAGACAAACGAAACATTAGAATCGATTTTTTGAAACAAAATTCACTCTCTTAGACATTTTTTTTTTAAGTGATATAAACTGTTTGTTCCTTCCGAAGGGATATTTGTATGTGGTGCAAATAAATTCCGGATGAGTTGTTAATAAAGCACATAAATAAAGCAATAAAAGAGTTAGATGCACTGTGTCTTCCGAGTAACGAGCACATAGGGAATCTAGTTTAGAATGCTTAGAAATGAGCCTAAAGAGGTGAGTTCGGCAGCGTAGTCTAGTTCGAATGCTGTCAAATAATTTATAAAAAAGAAAAGATTTATAAATGACGAAAACCTTCCATCGATAGCTTCACCACCATTTTTACATTTGATGATCTTATCACAGTTATCACCTTCATATTCGTCAGCACAACGACATCTGTCACCTGCATTACGCCATCTCCTTTCGTGCTCTTCAAAATATTAGCTTTATTCATTTTCTAAGCAATGCTTGATAGAAGATAACTTGAAAAAATTTAGAGGAACTTATCACCGTACCGTTGATTACAAAATGAAACTTCGGGGTTTATAACAAATTAGCTACGAAATAATTCAAAAAAATGCTACTGGAAGTATTTATTCAGCACACCTTTTGGAGCCATTCGCCAGCATGCAAGTCGTTCGCAATTTCGGCCATCCCAAGGTGCCTGACAAATACATTCAATTTGTTTCGAGCCAATACCGATCGTTCCGTTATGCTGACATGAATTTGGTGTGCACCTGAAGATTATTCTAGTCTTTTTTTTTTTAGAAGATCTTTAGCTTTCTAGCCTGAAGTTAACTACAACAGAAAGATGCCGTCAGAATGTGGCAACTTTTTAAGTCTAATAAATTGCAATGAAATCTTTCCAGTTACGTCATAAATTGTTGTCTATTAACTTACGACAGGAACTGAGAAGAGCTAAAGTATAAAAAATCTTTAAAAAAATGACTTTTCTACAAGTCTCGTAAATTAAATTTCGCATACGGCTAGAAAATTGTCCCATCCTAATATTAAATGATAATCTAGAAATTAAAAGCAAAAAAAAAAAAAAACCTCCACAAATTTCTCGAATTTAACAAGTAGGTAAGGAGAATATCTATCATTCAAAGATATAGACAATTGCAGACATCTTATTCATCTACAAATTCATTCCAGCGACAAAAATGATTTCCGAATGCAAAAATTAGCAGCTTGTGTTTAAAAATAAAACTTACACACTGTTGTAAAGGGAAAAACCTGTAGGGCATCCGTAATATTCGTTACAAATTGGCCCCTTCCATCCAGGTTTGCATTCACATTTGTTGTTTTTCATTCGTCCATGAACTAGATACAATAAAGTTGGAGCAAAACAGAACATAATTGAGAAATGTTGAAATTTAAATTTAATCGTATCCTTCCTGCATGTCATGTCAAGCATAATTTATGAAAATTCAAAATTTTTCGACGTAAATCATTTTGTATTATAATTGAAAATTTTCAAATTACGCTAAACACGTATGAAAACATTGCGTGTCCCATTCCCTTTATTATCTATTTTCAATGTAAATTTCATCTAAATTTTCCGTTGATTTGCGTTAAAAAAAAAAAAAAAAAAAAAAAAAAAAAAATGCACCTCTCAAAGTTCGACACTTAATCTCCTCATATTCGGAACTGAATTCTTCACCTCCATCCTTAGCTTCTAAATATTTATCGCATTTTTCCAAGCTCCCATCCACAATCCCATAACCGTAGTAGGAGTTCGAACTACAACCTTCCGGTATCACATTAAGCGGAATCAAATCAACGTAGGCATCATCCTTATCCTTATGTCGTTGTTGGCATACAATAATTGGTACTATTAATATACAGACTAATAGCTGTGCCGCTGCAAATATCATCGCTGAAATTTTAAAAAATATTTATTTTCAAATATTTCTTTTTTTTTTTTTTGCGTTACCATACGATGCATAATTCCGTATGAATAAAACAAATGATAAAGTTCCTATTATAAGCTGATTACTGTCGCCTAAAATCGCTATATTTTTGCATCATTTTCCGACGAGAGAGGAAGATAATCAATCCGTAAAGACATGAGACACAAACCCGGAAAATGTAACATCTAAAAATTCGTGTGAAGTTAGGAGTGATGCAAAATGTAAACTCAGAAGTAAAAGAACGAATATGTGCGAAAATCGGTTTTCCTCTCCTTAATGGATTCAAAAGATAGGACTCATCACGAATGTTAATAGAAAAAAAAAAAAAAAAAAAAAAGACGGAAAGTGAAAAAGAATTGGACGAATTTCGAATTTCACTTGGAAAAAAAAAAAAAAAAAAAAAAAGTAGAAAAAGCGTTAAGAAATGAAACAAAACCTTTACAGATAAGTTATTTCAAGTAGTACTTCAACATTTTGCAACAATAACAACAACAGTAAATAATAGTTTTTAAACTTTAATAAAGATGCTGTTGTTTACGAATATAAATCTATTCAGACACGAAATTCGATGCAAAAGAAAAAGAAAAATTAAAACTCTTTTCTTACAAATGGATGATGAAAACAAAGTGGGAAGCAAAAAATTATTTAATGGGATTAATATTTTGATATTTAAGTAGTGAATAATCTTAATTATACTACAGTATTTTTTGAATACAATTACTTTAGCAATCTGATATTTTTACTTAAAATCTCGTTTTCCTTTTTCTTTTTTTTTATTAAGATTCTCATAAAAAATTATTTATGTTTTATCAACAAAAAAAAAAAAAAAAAAAAAGAAAAAAGAAAAGAAGAGAAAAGGAAGCGAGGAAAAGCGAGAAATTAAAATATTTGGATAAATTGCTGGATATTTATGGAAAATTCACAGATAGCGGTTTAAAAAAAAAAAAAGAATAAAATAAAAAGTGTTAAAACTAATGCTTCCTTTTTTTCACGTTTGAACTGATACTACTAATTAAAAATTTTTTGTTTTAAATTACGATGATCAACAATTTTAGTGAATTTTTCTGGAGCGATAAAGTTTTAATACTGTCATATTCTCGACAAAACTACGTCCAAAGCAATAATATTACTGATAAAATTTTGTTTCAACATACAAAGTCTACTTTTCCTTCAAGGTTTTAGTTTTTACAGAAATATGTCAAATATATCAGTCGCTCGATTGTTATTGTATATATATATATATCTCTGGAATGAACTAATGAAATAATTTGGTAGCGTTTATTTTGTTTTTTTTTTTTTTTCATTATATTCTTTTAATTTAACTGATGCTCGAGACAATATCGAGATTGCAACTCTCGAATCTATATCATTCGCAATAAAGCGTTGCTATGGAGGTTTTTTTTTTTCAAAAATTCACATGGCTAAATATAAGGCTTTAGAGTGAAACAACTGCACGGACGGCATTATTTACCTTCTACCTTTTTTTTTTTTTTTTTTTTAAATTCTTTTTAACAAGAAACTTTGATAATGCCAATACAAAACTTCTATGTGAAGCCGCCATTCTGGCTGACTACTTTTGCAATAATTCATTTTGCTCTTGTTTTTGATAATAGATTTAGGAACTGGAAAGAAGTCTTTTTTTTTTTTTTTGATGTATGATTTGGATCAAGGAAGAATTCTCGGATTGAGAGAATACGATTTGACTTTTCAACTTTGATCTGAACTAACCAATCACATAAAGTACGTTTAGCTTCTCAGCGCAAATATTTACTAATTTTTTTTTTTTTTATTTGAAATCCAGCTCAAAATAAGAGATGGGAAGATACAATTACACATCAATTCCTAAATTAAGAAGAGAAATTTTTGAATCGAATAGATTCAAAAAAAAAAAAAAAAATTTATTTATTTATTTCATAATTATGGATTCAAAAAAATAAAGATCTACAAAAAGCTTCTGATTTACGTAGTTCTTCGCCTCACGTCTAGAATGCCAATAATGAAGTACGCAATAGGCTTGTCTAAATCACTTAGCTTGCGACGACGGTTTGAAATTAGGGCTAGACGATCCATCCCAATGTCTATGTTGTGTGTGTGTCTGTGTGATTAATGTCCCTGTAATCTGTTGAAGTTGAACCCTTGCAGAACTGTAAATGTTAGGGTAATACTAATTAATATTTATATTATAAGCAACATTAATTACATCCAAATTTCAACGCAAATGACAACTCAAAAAAAAAAAAAAAAAACAACATAAATTCAATTTTGTTAGCGTAGACAGTTTAGGTAGACGAGACAGAGGAAATGGACTAGTTAGAATAATTCCTAATTCCTCCTAGTTCATCATCATTCTGCATTCTCCATGAAATTGATCAGCAATAAGTGGATGATGATGCAGTGCTGAGTTGTTCCAAATGACGAATAATTCCCATCAATTATTCTATTCCTATTAATTTAATTTTTTTAAATCCAAACAAAAAAAAAAAAAAAGTTTTAAAAAATAATGAAATGAAATGGAAAAGAAAATGAGAAAACAATAAGGAGTACGCCAAATTACACACTAAAAATTGTTGATGTTTGATCAGCGTAATGAATGTCTGCGTATATGTATGAAATGGATGTTTAGTAAATTTGAAAAGAATGCTTTGCAAAGAAAATCGATGCTGAAATAGTAGTACTGAATGAAGAAGCGTTGTGAAGGAATGAAATTGAATAGCAACGGAAGTTTGACATTCAACACAACATGTACAGATTTATCACTGATGATACAAATCATTCATTAAATCACTAGACTTTTAGCTTTAATGAAATAGTAGGCAGACTGAAAAATGATACTGATAAGAATATCATTTAATGAGTTCCATAGGAAAAAGAAGTTTCTTTAAAAAAAAAAAAAAAAAAAAAAAAAAAAAATTAATGCCAAAGTAATGAACTTTTCAATTTTGCCAAATGAAGAATTTTTTTTTTTTTTTTT